>OMKY01090090.1:1503-14731 GCA_900302395.1 Bregmaceros cantori | reverse complement strand
GTTGGTGTCTCCCATCTCCCTGTTATACACACATTATATTTTTCGTAATATATGCAATATCAGGGCATCCTCTGCTGAAACACATTTAAAATGAGACATCCACTTCACACAAAGCCAACCTCCACAGAGGGACTTGGGCAAAATCAGTCCAGCCAGGAGATATCAAATCGATCAATGCATCAGTATTCAAATCATAATTCACTACTACCCCCCAGAACACAGGTTGAGCAGCTCCGCGGGTTCTCATACCCTCTCCGGCTTTTCTGCAATGTCTCCCCCTGACTCTTCATCCCAGTTTCCGATTGTATCCTGTCACTATCTCTCTCAATAAAATGCAAAATGGTGCTTGCGCTTAAAAAATAACTTTTTGCATTTTTCATTCCATCAATGCAAGTGTTTTCAGTCATTCAACTAATATGCATATGTTCAAATGAAGTGTGAATAGGATAATACATGCATTATTTAAAAAAAACATTGAAAGTAATACGCTGCCGATTAAAGTTGATATTTAGGAAAACAATGTTAATTAAAACATAATTATGCTCATTCATACCGTCATGTTCACGGTACAATATGCCTTAATTTCAAAGAGCTTATGAAAGATAAAGAGAAACGAATACGATTAATGTCACAGAAATTCAACTGAGGCATTTGCAAATCGTGCAGTTTTCACTCCGGCCACTAGAGGTCGGTCAAGTCAAACTATACGTTCGCTCTGGAGGCATGTCCAATGTGAAGAACTTCCTGTGGAATAAGATCTGATGGTTGAAATCTGGCAAGTAAACATTTTAAAAGAACCACTTTAAGCCACAAATTCATATGGTGTTCACTTCATTATACTTTAAAGATCCAATTACATTTTCTTTAGATTACAGCAAATTATATTACGTTATTAGGTTATATTGAAATCACATAGCCCCTCACAAATACTATTTCAAGTAATTTTAAAACACGAAAGTGAGAAAGCGAGTTTCTTTTAACGTTCAGGTTTCTTTCCGCAGAATCTGAATTCTCAAATGGCTGAATAAAGACTTTTTCCTGATTCCTGGATTAACGTATGTATTGCTAAGGCCTAATCAGCACCCCCACCTGGCTAGCTTTTGCAGCACCTCCTCGGCATCTTTCTGCTTGCGTTTCAGCTGCTCTTCGTAAGGTACGGTCCACAGTGGCGTCACCACGTTGGCGATCTGCACACTCAGCGGCTCCTTGGAGGCCACCTCTTCAGACCGCTCACCGTTGGACCCGGTGTTCTGAGCGCCCTCCGCAGTTCTCTTGGCTGCCGGCCCTTGGTCGTCTTCCTGCTTCCGCTTCTTGTGGAAGGGATCGGTCTTGGGCTTGGCTAGGCGCACGCTGAGAGTCTGCCATGGAAGAACCACCCAAGTTACAACGGCAAAGACCTCTGGGGCCAGTAGTTCACAGCCGCGTTACTGATGTTTATACACCACTCTGTGCCTATAAACGAGTTCGCCGGGTAGTTTCGGTAAGAATTCTAGGCTGAATAAGACTTCTTGTGCCGTTACGTCGCTGTGTTCTGACTCATTTTTGAACTCTATATTTTTTATTTAATTTTTTTTTTAAGTTATTTTTTTCCGGCATCAGCGCCGTTTTTCCATCTTTATTGGATAGGATTAGTTGGAAATTGGGTTGAAGAGATCGGGGATAGACATTGCAGACAAGTCGGCGAGCATAGTCGAACTCGCGACACTGCGGACGCTGCGGTAGACACAGCGCTACTCACATAAATGGGGTTGCGTTAGGTGCGGTGTCCATAACCACTCAGCCAACGCGGACCCCATTTTTGAACTCTATTTAATGGGACAGCACACACCTATTGCCTTATTAAAAAAATATGTTGGTAACTTGAGCTGCACTATTCCACACCCAAGTGTTCTAGTGCGGATCTATGCCTCACAAGCGCCTCATTCAATAATCTGTGCAAACCGTTATATTTACTAATTTTTGTCGGATATACGATTGAATGCAGCCATCTCATTGGTCCAGAAGAACATGTGAGTAACTTCAGGTCGTATTTTCAAATTGTAAGCACCCTGTATTTACCGAGTAAACTTGTCTATAAAGTTGGGTTCAGAGAGGGCAACAATGAACAAAACTCTATTACTGTACTTAGGTATATTTTTGGAATACTTTGTACTAAGTATTTATTTCTCTGACAACTTTTCACTTTTAATCAATACATTTTCAATAGATATACATATTAGCAAGTTCTACTCCTTACATTACCAAAAACAAGCTTGTTACTTGTTATACAGCTATATATATTTATTTTTGTTGCCAATGACACCAAGCCGTTTTGATTTTTAAATATGCAGACGATCCAAAAAAACAGTGACATGTAGATAGCCTGCCAAGCCAGAACCGACGAATCATCCACACATCGCACGCAACAGGACAGTACGGTGGGTACCAGGCACGTTCGGGCCTTGTTCCAATCCGCCTCCATGCCACTCGTCACACCTATTACACTGTGATTTGATTGACAATTGTTGATTTGACACTTTTTTTTCCCCCTGAGCCTGCTTAATCCAGACCAAATGATCGTTCTAGTCGTGGACGATTCATTTGTTCTGGCTTGTCAGGCTAGCATGGAGACAGCCGGAATTTAAGCAAAAACCTTTCGGTCTTCAACCCGCCGGTCGTTGAAAAGACCGCACCTAACCAGCAGTACTAGTCTCTGTAAACGAACTCAACGGACGTACCTGGCCCTTCCACAGCATGCCGTGCACTGCCCTCATGGCCTTGTCGCGTTCCTCTGCGCTGCGGAAGGTGACGAAGGCGAAGGTGTGGCGCCCCATCAGCTTGATCTTGTGCGGAGTGACGCTGTGACGCGCCAGGAACTTCTTTACGTCATTGAAGCTCACAAAGCGCGGCAGGTTCTGTATCTCCACCTGATGGAACAACAAGGTTCTGAATCACAAATACTCAGATCTATCAAGTATCAATCTGCTGCCGATTGATAGCATGTTACCATGGATGAATCAATAATAGACCACTTTTAAACGGACAATGTTACGCAAATGGCTCTCTGCCTGTTCTTCTGACTGTGATTATGATTTTTTTTTGCATGATCAAACCCTGAAAACGATGACTACCTTGAAAGCTTCAGAGGAGAACAGTTCGTCACGGATGTAGCTGTAGGGACCGCTCGCTGGCCGAATGTCACCTTCACCCTCATTGGGCTCAACATCTGGATCTCTTGCATGTTCCTCTGAAGCATCCTTTGTAGGATCATGTGAAGCATGCTGCAGATTCTCTGGAGGAACCTCCTCTACGACTGCTGCAGCAGCTGCTACTGGAAGCTCACTCGCCGTGCTGCCAACTTCTGCCATTTGGATCTGGAATTAAGTGTGGCAGCACTTCAAAGTAGTGAAGTGATGTGGACACCTTGAAGTGGTATTCGCATCTTCACTGAGCATGCCAGCTACTGCATGTTTGTATTCTGGGCATTCTACTTAAAATGTAAAGGTGATCAAGACCCTTTCTACATTTCATAAACGCTCAGACCTGTGCAAAAATAGTGATCTCATATACTGCAGCTTTAGACCTCAACCTCTTAAAAATAAACACGCAACACCCAACGTCCAGGAATTTTTCTAATGTTACGTAACTTACGTTGTTAATAAAAAAAATTCGGTCCACTCTACGTTAAAGAGTTTGACAACCCTGCCCTGCACAAAGACTATAGTCTCGCTGTGAACTTAGTTTGGCCTGGGTACAGCCTGTGCAAAATCAGCAGGATAATCAATCGCTTTTATTACCAGGCCATGGATAAACACGACTGGACAGACATTTGGACATAAAATACAACACTGTGAGAATGTAGTATACTACAATAAAAAATAACGGTATTGTAGACAAAATAAAGTAGCAGCAGTGTGAATAAATAATAACAATCGTATGCAGTCCGAATTTAATAAAATAATAATAAGATATAATATAAAGTGACACCCTTAGTACATAACAAGTCAACAAGTTAGGAGAGCAGCATACGGTGGGGCAATGCACAATTAACTGGACCATTAATTGGCTTGATTATAGCGTTCGCTTCTCACGTTGGCTCATATGAATAGCATCAGGCGTTCACACTGACCGGCCTCACGATGCACGTTGGACAGCCGACGTTTATGCTGTGCCGCAAGCAGAGGGCGCTGACATGTTTAGCCACGTGCCGGATGACGCTTCCTCTTGTATCGTTAATCAGGCACTTACTGTGCTACAAAGCTCATTACCGCCCCCGTGTGTACCAGCATTGTCGCTACACAAGACATGGCGTTCGTATTTCCTTCTTCACAAATATTCAGAAATGGAAATACCACCATTCAAGTAAATATTAATAACCGACAACATATTGTTATAAAATCCACAATCTGTCAAAAAAACACTTTCAATATTGTGAATCTGGATTGTCAATAAAGATTCCAACATAGATCCTAAACCTAACATTCCAATTTCCACTGAACATTCATTCTGCACACATCCAAATACCAAAAAATTAGATTTTTTTTGGTATTGAATTAAGCCGAAAAGTTCCATTTTGCAGCCAAGTCCCTTTGATTTTTAATATTAATCTGTAAAATGGACAAGGGCCAAGGGGCATAATCCTGGCAACGGTCAAACTAATGTCTGTTCGGAAACAACTATTTAAAGATTCATATTTGATTAGATATCCATGTTTCTCTTTCTAAAATAAAAGCACAACCACAGAAAGCGTATACAGAAATAGCCTTTATTCACAACATTGCACATTAAATGTTACGTAACTCATGCTAAGTTGACATATTTTGAGTTGCATTTATAATCCAATTACATCTGCGCCTTGTAAAAATACCTTAATTCCCTTGGTGTTTCCTTATACACCCACCCATTCTGAATCTTTTTCGGGAGACCCGAATCGTTATCTCAGACCGTGCGCTCCAGCGTCCAGTGAAAAAGCGGATTTGCAAACAGCCCATATATGTCGCATATATGGTCCTGTTCCATGCTGTACAGTGTGTTGAAGACAGTAGAATAAGAAATAAACCGCAGTGAGTCAGTGGCTTAACTCAATAGGGCTGTTGCATGGTTAAGTGGTATACCTTACCATTTAAAATCCATTATATGGGGCAAATACAATGGCCGTGTTTAGGCTGCCATCTGCTGGCGACTGATAGTATAAATGATAAATCAATAATAGAATACTTTTGAACGGACCCGAGGTCACCATGCAACAGCCCTATTAGTTTCCCCCTGAATGAATGGCGCGTTCTGACATGTAGGACAGATGAGAGCTCTCGTTTGTTAGTGCAATATGGGTCCTTGCGCAGTGCGTTTCATCTCGATATCCTCGGGTTTAGCACGCGCTAGCATTCTTTGAGGTGCTATCGCACCACTGGGAAAAAGTTCCATTTTGGTTAAACCGAGACAGACCCGGATAAACACGCTGGGTTGAATGCACTCTTATATATCCTACCCGTATTCCTGTGCAGAGCATCTAGACGTTACATTATTATTTTGGTCTAACCCCTATGTTCCGAAATCCCTATGTTCAGAAAAAAGTTATGGGGCATTTAGTCATAGTAGTCGTTTAGACACAGTAAGGTTAGAGGTAAACCCCAAATTTTAGTCCCTACCCTAACCCTAACCACTACCCCTAACCACTTCCCTAACGCTAACTCCTAAATGACCCATAACTTTTCTGAACATAGGGATTTCTGAACATAAGGATTTCGAAACATAGGGCTGACCCCATTATTTTACGATGACATTGGAAGACTAAAGGAGATGCAGGATCTGTCTATGAAATGTAACAATACTTTTTTTCTTGTAGTTATTTTGGGTGCAAGCACCATTTCTCATTCTTTATTGAAAGAGATAGTGACAGGATTAAATTGGAAACTGGGATGAAGAGTCAGGCGGAGACATTGCAGAAAAGCCAGAGAGGATATGCGAACCTGCGACCTGCCACCTTGCCACCGCGCGCCCCCTGAAATGTAACAATACTTAACGAAATAATACACAATCAATACGAGTCAAATTAGGCAGTTTAAATGATTTGTCTTTAGTGGAATATTGCAGAGCAGGTGTGGTGTCGTGCTGGTCTTCAGTGATTCCTATTAGTTTAGTTTAGCTTCATGCATTACTCTCATAGAGCCTACCAACATATTATTTGAAAAGGTGGCCTTCAGAATGCATATCACGTTCTCACAGTACCTTGCTCATACACAATCCATAATAATGGAAAGACCATTATTGCTATCATCTTATCATTTTTAAGTACATTTCAGAGCCTGCACTTTTTACTTTCAAAAGTACTTTCATGCACATTGCACAGCCTGTATTCAAGCTTGTTAAGAGTAATTGTATATTGGATTACTTGAAATATTCTTTAAAAAGATCATACAGCAAATAATTTAATGTATGAATTCTGATTATATTATGCGTTGAACACCTGTAATGTATGAGAAATTATTTGTTTTTTGGTGGTAATTTGTCCTGTGCTATTCCATACCCAAATGTTCTACTGCAGATCTATGCCGCACACGCATGATTCAATATTTTGCGCAACTCGTTCCATTTACAAATTTTTGACGGACTTACCAGCAGGGCTCCAAACCGGTTCGAGGAACGAAAACGAAAACCGGAAACGAACGGAAATTTACAGAATTTTACGAGGAGCGGAAACAGAAACGAAAAAAGTTTTTTTTTCCGGAACAGAAACAGAACATTATGAAATCCACAAGACCGGTTAAAAACGTTTTTTTTTTCTGTTCGCTATATATTCTAATATATCTTATGTCTAGGAGACTATTTCCGTCCACTTTCACTGTCAGTCATCAAGCCCCATGTATCTGGGGCTCCATCTTGTGGACAGAAGAGGAAGTGAATGTAATGGCGTTTTAAACCCGGTTTTCACGTTCATACAGTTGCACTGAAGTTTAAAAGTCCACCAAATATATTTTGTATGAACTATATAAAAAATGTAATATTTCACAAAATTAGGAACTTTAAGACTGAACTAAATGTTTGCATTCCGAACCGGTTCAGGACCAATATTTTGGTGGCGGAACGGTTCAGAGAACGGAAACGTTAAAGATAGGCCTGGCTGAACCGTTCAGAAAGGAACGTTTGAAAAATAACTTTGTTTTCAAGCCCTGCTTACCAGTGAATGGTCCAGAAGTGTGACCACACCGAGTGAGCAACCTCAATTCCCATTTCCAAAATGTCAGCCCCCTGTATTTAGCACGTGAACTCGTGATAACCAAAGAAGGTCTTGACTACAAATGTAGTTTCCTCCGTCTCCCTGCTACAGTAGTGCACATTTTCTCTCTTGCATGGAAGGATAAGTGTGGTCATAGAAACGTTTACCACAGTCAGTGCAGTTAAGTGGTTTCTACGCTGTATGGATCCTTATGTGGCGGGTCAGTACTCCTGACGTTCTGAAGCTCTCCCCACAAACTGGGCAGATGTATGGTTTCTCCCCAGTATGAATCCGTGTATGTACGGTGAGTTGGTGTTTGGTTCTGAATCTGTTCCCACAATCTGTGCAACAATAGGGTCGCTCTCCTGTATGAGTTTTCATGTGGCGTGTAAGACTCTCTGGCCATCTAAAGTTTGCTCCACACTCAGAGCAGCTGTAGGATTTCTCCCCCGTGTGGATAGTCAAATGTGTAACAAGGGTTTTTTTATCTCTAAATTTTGTCCCACAATGAGTGCAAGTGAAGAGCCTCTCTCCTGTGTGTATCCTGAAATGCATACGGAGTTTTTCAGCTGAACTGAAGCCGCTTCCACATTCAGAGCAAGAATGGGTTTTCTCAATCGTATGAGCGTCCATATGTTGTGCAAGGGTTTCGCTGTCAATACAGTTGACACCACACTCAGTGCAAATGTAGGGAATCTCCCCAGTGTGGATGCGGATGTGATTTTTCAGGTGGTTGTTGTACCTGAAACTGGCTCCGCAATGCATGCAGCGGAATGGTGTCTCACCTTTATGGGATCTCTTGTGAATTTTGAGGTCTTTATTAGTCCTGAAATCGGTTCCACAGTGCACGCAACGGGGTTTCTTAGCGCTATGTATGGCCATCATGTGTTTGGTAAGGTTACGCTGATCTGTGAATGATGCTCCACAGTCTGAGCAGCAGTGTGTTTTTGCACCGTTGTGCATCTTCATATGTTTCTTAAGATTAGACTTCCTTTTGAAATATGCTCCACACTCTTGGCAGCAGAACGGTGTTTCACCACTCAGTTCAGATTGACGGTTTGTGTTTGCGGCAGTATCGATGACGGTTTCTTGTGGCATTTCCGATCCAAACTCGCTCCGGTCTTCTGGCTCCGCCTTGATTATTGTCATGTTCAGAGAGAGCACATCGTTATCATTTGTGCCATCAGTAGCAAGGTCCACTCTAGGCAGGTCACTACAGTCATGACCCTCTTCTTTCGGCACCTTTAACGTATGGTCCACACGTCGGTCACAGCTAGTTCTGTCATTGGAGTTCACAATGACTGTGTGTGACCCTTTCTCACCACTGTGGACATCTTTGTGATTATTAACCTCCTCCATTGTCCTGAAAAACATTCCACAAAGCTTGCAGCGGAATAGTGTCTCACCAGTATGGCAACTCTTGTGAATGTTGAGCTCTTCGTTAGTCTTGAAATCAGTTCCACAATAAATGCAATGGGGTTTCTTAGCGCTATGTATGGTCTTCATGTGTCTGACAAGGTTACCTTTCTTTATGAAAGATGCTCCACAGTCTGAGCAGCAGTGTGCTTTTTCACTCTCCTCGCTGTGCATAGTCATATGTTTATTAAGATTAGCCTTCCCTCTGTAACATGCTCCACACTCTTGGCAGAAGAACAGTTTTTCACCACTCGGCTCAGATTGGCTTGGAGCAGAATCAATGGTGCTTTCTTGTGGCATTTCTGATCCAAACCCGCTCTGGTCTTCTGGCTCTGCCTTGATGACCGTCACGTTCAGAGTGAGCACATTGTTATTTGTGGCGTCGGTGACAGGGTCCGTGCTAGGCGAGTCACTACAGCCGTCACTCTCTTCTTTCTGCACCTGTAATGCGTGGTCCACACTTTGGTCACACTTAGAGCCGTCATTCTCATGACTGTGGACCTCTATGTGATTTTTGACCTCCTCCTCTGTCCTGAAAAAGATTCCGCAGTGCATGCAGCAGTGACTGATCACCCCCCGATGGATCTTCATGTGTTTGGTAAGGCCGACCCTCCCGTTGAAGCAGGCCCCGCATTCTGGGCAACAATATGTGATTTCACCGCTGTGGATCTTCATGTGTTTGGTAAGAGTAGTCTTTACTCTGAAGGATGATTTGCACTCTGGGCAACAGTGTTTTTTCTTCCCACAAGGTGGTTCAGACTGGAGGTTGGAGCACGGGGTGACAAGAGTGTCGGTTTGTTGTGGCATTTCCAAACCAAACTCTCCCTGCACTTCTTCTGGCTCCGCCTTGATGATGATTTTCAGAGGGAGTGCATTGGAGTTGTTGTAGTCGTCAATAGGGCACCTCTTGTGAATTCTGAGCTCTTCACAATGGGGTTTGTTCATGCCATGGATGTTTATCATGTGTAAGGAAACGGAATGCTCCGTTGTGAAATATGCTGCACACTCTTGGCAGGAGAAAGGTGTTTCACTCGGTTCACATTGGAGGTTGGTGCTTGGAGCAGAAAGAATCGTGGGTTCTTGTGGCATTTCCGATCCAAACTCACTCTGGTCTTCTGGCTCTGCCTTGATCTCGACACTGCGGAGCTCTGTGTGGTCAGAGTATGAGTCGGTGTTGGGGTTCACAAAATCTGGACACAACCTTTGGTTCTGTGGCTCTTTGATGCTTCCGTTCACTTCATTTTCGGAATCGTAGTCATCCAGCGCAGTGTTTGAGCAATTGTCATGTGTCCAGGTTGATGGTGGTCGCTGCATGCCGCCAACAGATTGATGATCTCCATCGGTCTTGAGGAAGAGTTGAAGGAGGGAAGAGTTGAAGGAGCAGAGAAGCACATGAGAGCTTCATTAAATGTATGAATCACAAAGAAGACATATGCGTACAAATAAGAGGATACAGAGATCAAATAATAATTTACAAATTTACAAAAAAAAAATAATTTTCAATTTGAATGGATGGCTCAGAGACGGCTGGACTAACTATTGTTCTCATCAGCAGCCTTCCTGGCTTTTTGAGCTATTGTTGTGGTCTTTTGTGGAGAGACCCATCAGTCCATTTTGACCGCTTGCCAGTTTTTAAGGTATATAAAGTCTTGTGTTATTCAGGATCAGGGCAGTACTACAGAGCACCAGGAGCTGGCCAACTGTAGAACTGACTCTAGCAAAACTCAATTTTGTTGCCAAGCCAAATTGCAATTCACTCTAACCAATTGCAGTAACAATAACTTACTTGTCATGCCATTGGACTGGAGTTTGGAGTGTTGTGGTTGTATCTTTTGGATTGATGATATCCATTTAGGGTTACAATTGATAAAAAGATAAGAACAATAATAGCAATCCCCAACTTCATCAAATGTCATAATACATACAAGATAAGAGTAGCTTTATTTTTTATATATATTTATGTATTTATTTTTTCTGTACAGTGTAAAGCCCCCAGTAAAAATAGTGCCTCAAATACAATAATTGATGGTGTAATTCAGGATTTTTTAATGATTATTATTATTATGAATGATTATTAGTATTACTATCATCATTACAAATCACAGTGATTATCACTACACGGGTTGCTAGTAATTGCATGTTGTCATATGACAGTAAACAGATTACCAAAAAAACACATATCCCTTTACGACAATATGCAATCAATACTATTTACATTTGCCTTTAAAACTTGATTAGATGCACTTTTCCCCAAATTATTCATTTCTTTAAAAAAAAAATCAAGTCACAGAGGCACATGACATATATAATAGAGTACCATTTTGCAAGATCTTGTAAACGTTTTAATAAGTAACTAGTAACTGTAAGGGATTATTATAAAAATAATCATTCCTAGGTTGTGTTGCAGTAAAACCACGATTTTTGATGGGTCAAAGATAAACGATAAAACGTCTACACAACGTACCTGTGCTAAGATTGTGTGTGTGTGTTGTGTGTTTAACTCGTAATAGAGCTGACCTGAGATTTGCACCCTGAATATAATAAATTAAAACGTTGGGAACACATGACATTAATAGTTCAAATTATTCGATTAAAGCTGTTTTAATATTCTAAAATTAATCCTATATTGGATGAATACCCAAATAATCGTAATAGTTTTGAATGTATTTAATGCAGGATGAATTCTGATATTATGAGAACACCTGCAATGTATAGCAAATGACTTAGTAGAAATACATTTTTTCACAAAATAATCCAAAAGTAACACCTCCAAACCCTGGCTAAACGATACGATACCGTTCATTAATTCGACAACGTCAACGGGTGATCACAGACGTGCATCTATGCTTGGAGATTAGCGTATAACCGGACCCAAAACATCCACTCGGTCTTTATGTTAAAAACCAAAAACGTTGGCGTTACCTCCTTGTTCGTAAAAACATTAGGAGAAAAACGTAGCGCCGTTGAAGGTCTTTCCCCGCCGTCTTGACTCGACTGAATGAAACTCATGTTAGCAAGAGAATTGTGTTAAAATATAAGTAGAAACATCTATGAAGCCACGGGCGGCGCTGTCACGTAAATATACGCCAGGCAGGAGTAATGACATTTGACAGCACGGAGGCTCTGTTCTTCTGTTTTGCTTGTTCTTCTTCTTCTGCTCTCAAATTACTGGCTGACTGCAGTCCACACCGCCACCTACAGCACCCGAAATTCGCTGCATAAGAAAGAACTTGAAACGTAACCTCTTGCAGTTACACTCACTCATCCAAACGTGTTATCATTCACGCAATCCCATTGTCAGCTTTTTAATGGTATTCAATCCTGGCAGCGTTTGAAGTGAGGGTTAGGAGTTGTAGGGCTGTCTTCCTGTTATTGCCTTTATTGGTTTGAGTGTTCCTTTTAGAAAGTATTTAGTTTCTATGCTGTTTTCGATACAATGCCTTGTATCTGATTCTAGAATGTTGCAATTGTGTTGCTCAACTTTGTTCTCCAGGGAATGACAAAAGGCTGAAAGGCACCGAAATGCTGAAAGTCTTGACATTTTTAAAAATCGTAACTCCCCAATACATAACTTAATTGGTGTCAAAGTTTCCACAGGCACGTGGGTGGCTTGTGCATGTCAATTTTGAAGCAAAATGGAGCAACCAAGAGGCGCCTTCTTGGGCAGTATCAATGATAATAATAATTAGAAAAAAATACGAAAGTCAAAGTTTGCACACGTATGTGGGTGGCCTGGGGGTATGTGCCTACCCATTTTGAAGCAAATCTGATAAAGTTAACGGCGCCCTTTCGGTCTTTATTCATTCCTCTTCTCCCCACGTTGCTGGCTGCGCCAAGAATTACACGCCTGTAATCTACAGAGGGGCTCTTGGAAAGCTGGTTCAAGAGATACTTTTTATTTACAAGATATTTTATTGTAATACTGTGTTTGGCAAACACTTCATCGAAGTGCGTGAAGACGAGAGCAGATCACGTTCCACCCCTCAGCATAAACAAACACAAAATAAAACTTGACTTGACAATTCCATTTTTTGGGTTAAATAGTAACATAATTATAAAATAAAATAACGGTACTGATAATAACACATTTTCAAATATTTAATACCTTCCAGTTGCTTAGAATAGGGGGCTGTGTGCTTTTATAAACATTCACCAAAATTCACCAAGTAACCAGAATTCACCAAGTGAACCTAATGCAATCCCTGACATTATTTTTAAAATGTGGCAATTGGATTACACTATCAATTACAATATTTAATGAGTAACTTCAACCTTACCAGCCTTGACCATTTATGGGAGTGAAACGAACAGAAATTTTGTGTTTGGCGTTGTCCTCCAACACAGAATTTTACATGAATATATTTTTTTTCTTGCTGTGTGTGTGTATTTGGGTAAGTGCTCAGCTTCCTCAGCGTCCTTCCGTATTGTACACATTGCGCGCGCACACACACACGCGCACACACACTCACGCAGATGATCAGACAATCCGAGAAGACAAGACCAGTCATGAGTTTCCCCCCAAAATAACTGCATCTACTTGATAAGCAGTGTAGTGCGTGTAGCACGTCGGATCCTTATCAGGGTGACAGCAGGAAATGCAGTCGACACCGGTCGTAC
>OMKY01090076.1:0-11800 GCA_900302395.1 Bregmaceros cantori | reverse complement strand
CTTGCTAGGCTAGTAGACTTGAGCAAGAACCTACTAACCTTGCTAAGCTAGTAGACTTGAGCAAGAACCTACTAACCTTGCTAAGCTAGTAGACTTGAGCAAGAACCTACTAACCTTGCTAGGCTAGTAGTCTTGAGCAAGAACCTACTAACCTTGCTAAGCTAGTAGTCTTGAGCAAGAACCTACTAACCTTGCTAGGCTAGTAGACTTGAGCAAGAACCTACTAACCTTGCTAGGCTAGTAGTCTTGAGCAAGAACCTACTAACCTTGCTAAGCTAGTAGTCTTGAGCAAGAACCTACTAACCTTGCTAAGCTAGTAGTCTTGAGCAAGAACCTACTAACCTTGCTAAGCTAGTAGTCTTGAGCAAGAACCTACTAACCTTGCTAAGCTAGTAGTCTTGAGCAAGAACCTACTAACCTTGCTAAGCTAGTAGACTTGAGCAAGAACCTACTAACCTTGCTAAGCTAGTAGACTTGAGCAAGAACCTACTAACCTTGCTAGGCGGGAACAGGTGGTTTCGCCGCAGCGCCCGTTCGCCGAGCACATGTAGTTGTTTCGCCGCACACGTTTCCCCGCATATGCACACGCACAGAGTTCCCCAAGGATTCCCCTGAGCTCAAGAGAGATTTCCCCGAGAGTGAGTGAGTGAGTGAGTGAGTGAGAGAGAGAGAGAGAACGATGAAAAACAACACTTTTACTTTTATACTTTACTTTTAGCCGTTGAGGCGGAAGGGAGAGAGAGTTAGGATGAGAGAGAGGGAAACGGAGAGAGAGAGAGAATTTCCCTGAGCACAAGAGAGGGAGCGAAGAGAGAGGGGGGGGGCGAGAGGGAGAGAGAAGTGGAGAGAGAGTGTGATTCCCTCTCTATCTCCCTCCATCTTTCTCTCTCTTAATTATTATGCATATATTGTGACCTGTGCGGATGCACGCACGCACACACACACACGCCTGATAGAGAGAGAGAGAGAAGCAGAGAGAGTGGGAGAGAAGGCAGAGAGAGAGAGTGGGAGAGAAGGCAGAGAGAGAGAGTGGGAGAGAAGGCAGAGAGAGAGAGAGAGAGAGAACCAGAGAGAGAGAGTGGGAGAGAAGGCAGACCCTATAGAGAGAGAGAGAGAACCAGAGAGAGAGAGTGGGAGAGAAGGCAGACCCTATAGAGAGAGAGAGAGAACCAGAGAGAGAGAGTGGGAGAGAAGGCAGACCCTATCTGCCTGTGAACGGAGGAGTGTGCGACAGTGCGGTGGACGTAGGGATCGTGGAGCGGCGGGAACAGAGGCTGGGTGGCGGGTCGAGACTCGTCCCGTGGGGGACGGGAACTCGCTCTACAGAGACCCGTCCTCCACGGAGACGGTGCACGGTGGCCCATGCATTCCCATTACACCATGCGAATGGCCGAGAACGGAGAGATGTGGAGCGGTGAACGTCTAAAGCTACGACCTCTTGCTGATCCTCGTATGAACACACACGTCCTATAACGACTTTGTTACGGCATTTTTAATACTTGTTCTTTCCTGTGGAGTCAGGACGGCGGAGCGCATGTTGAACACTGCCAGAGGTTTAAGAAGCGGCGCTAATGATAGCATGCAACGGCTTTTTCCAGCGCTGACTTACCCGTGATGTGTGTTTTAGTATGCCAAAGATGACGTCATGTTTTATCATGTTGAATATTTTTTTATTTTCTATAAATCCCTTTCAAGCACTTCTTTGTGTGTGGCTGTGTATGTGTGTTGTGTCGGTGAAACCAACTCTGTTCCGTCAGGTAATGGCAGAGATGGAAAAAGTACTCTTTTACTCTGGTAAAAGTAAAATACATTTGTAATAAAAGTACTGGTTACTGGTCCAAATACCTTTTTAAAATCAGAATGGAAAGTACAGGCTATGAAATCATTGACACCGTGATTGTTGTATTTGGTGCAGTGTGTGAGAAATGTAAGTCTTTGTTTGCTAATAAATGCATCGGTTATTAATTGATTTATGTCCTTAGTAACAACAATGATTCCAAACAATGGATACTTATTGTAAATGTAAGGGATTTTATGAAGTCATCTACTCAGCCCTGGTTATAAAACACTTTGAACTAGAAGCACTAAGAGAGAATTATTGAATTCAATTAGTGTCAGTGGATTGTCAGTGGTCACAGAGCGGTGTGCATTTTCTTTGTCATTTCAGCCACTTCGTTCCACTGTGATGTGCATTTCTATATCATTTCAGCCACTTCGTTCCACTGTGATGTGCATTTCTATGTCATTTCAGCCACTTCGTTCCACTGTGATGTGCATTTCTATATCATTTCAGCCACTTCGTTCCACTGTGATGTGCATTTTCTATATCATTTCAGCCACTTCGTTCCACTGTGATGTGCATTTCTATATCATTTCAGCCACTTCGTTCCACTGTGATGTGCATTTTCTATATCATTTCAGCCACTTCGTTCCACTGTGATGTGCATTTTCTATATCATTTCAGCCACTTCGTTCCACTGTGATGTGCATTTTCTATATCATTTCAGCCACTTCGTTCCACTGTGATGTGCATTTTCTATATCATTTCAGCCACTTCGTTCCACTGTGATGTGCATTTTCTATGTACTTCGCTCAGGCACCAGCCGTGGCTTTACTAACAACGGGACAAAATGGCAGCTGCCTGTTTTTAGCATGTCCATTTGTCACAAGCAGAGATGGCAAGTAACAAAGTACAAATACTTAAGTACTGTACTTAAGTAGAATTTTTAAGTATCTGTACTTTTAGAAGTACTTTTTTTCTGCCAATACTTTTTACTTCTACTCAGTAGATTTTTAACAAAAATATCAGTACTTCTACTCCTTACTTTACAGGGTTGTTACTTTTTTCAGTTGTTTTCCTGCAACAACACGGTAGGACTACATGTATAGCGTGAATGAGTCAGTAGGGGGCGGTACTGGACTGACTACAGTACTAGTTAATACGTTTTCATGCAGTCTCTGGGGGTGCCCCTAAAAAAAAAATCGCCTGTAAAGTGTTGAGGCAGATTTAGCTTTAGTACTTTCTACTTTCAAAAATACTTTTGAGTACATTTTAGAGCATGTACTTTTTGCTTTCAACAATGCATTTCAACGAGTACATTTCTCAGCTTTTTACTTTACTTGAGTAGACATTTAGATCAGTACTTTGTAGTCGTACTCGAGTTGTTTTTTTTACAAATGTATTTTACTCTTACTCAAGTAAGAACAGCCGGTGCTTTTGCCATCTCTGGTCACAAGTACACTAAGGTGAGCGTCTTCACTTGGTGTTCCTCTTAACACTACTGGGTTAACAAGTACACTAAGAAAGTACACTACATTAATTACATTAACACTACTGGGTTAACAAGTACACTAAGAAAGTACACTACATTAATTACATTAACACTACTGGGTTAACAAGTACACTAAGAAAGTACACTACATTAATACTACTGGGTTAACAAGTACACTAAGAAATGTGAGCTATCTTAACTTCGTCTTCCTCTTAACACTGCAGGTTAAGGTCATTGACAGCAGGGTCGGCAGCTGCTCACTCATTAAACATTGATGGCGCCCCCCGCTGCTCCCACGGACACACTCCATGGCTGGAAAACACCGAAGATTCAGACTGAAATATTTTCTTCCCTGATCGTAGCTCAGTTGTTAATTTGAACTTCAGGTGGACCTGAACCTCAGTGGTTGATGGAAGACTTTTACCAGCAGTACCGAAACACTGAAACGGGACCGAAACCAGCCGACACTGACCTACATTTAACAATTAAAAAAAAATAATAATAATAATAATAATGGAATTGGAACGTTGTCCACTACAATGTTAAACAGGTTTTTCCCAGAGACTGAAGCCTTTTATAATGGAATTGAACGAGATCGTACAGTTTATGGAATCATTTGGTGTCATAGCCATTGAATATTACATACTGATGAATTATTTGGTGTTATAGCCATTATATATACATTGAATATTACATACTGATGAATGATTTGGTGTTCTAGTCATTATATATTAATAGAATTTTACATACTGCTTACTTCATCATCATCATCATCACTCTCATAGTCTGACTGACATTTGGGCGCCACTGAAGAACTCTCTCTGTCCTCGGCCACTCCCTGCACCTTGTCCACTCTTGGACGTTATCTCTTTGATGTTATCTTCCCATCGCTTTCTCTGTCTTCCTCTCCTCCCTGGCACAGTGCGTGAAGGATTGTTTTTGAGAGTCCTTGGGATCTTGTGACATGTCCGTACCATTTTCATCTTGCTCACTACCCAGCTCAGCCTCTACACCAGCTATCCCTGACCTTTGTGGTCAAAGTGGGACTGGTCCGTTGTTCAGCGACAGGAAGGATTCAAGGAGAACAAGACAAACTTCATCCAGGGGCCATGAGACCATCCACTAGGGACGACCTACTATCATCAGGGGCCATGAGACCATCCACTAGGGACGACCTCCAAACATCCAGGGGCCATGAGACCATCCACTAGGGACGACCTACTAACATCCAGGGGCCATGAGACCATCCACTAGGGACGACCTACTAACATCCAGGGGCCATGAGACCATCCACTAGGGACGACCTACTAACATCCAGGGGCCATGAGACCATCCACTAGGGACGACCCACAAACTTCATCCAGGGGCCATGAGACCATCCACTAGGGACGACCTACTAACATCCAGGGGCCATGAGACCATCCACTAGGGACGGCCTACTAACATCCAGGGGCCATGAGACCATCCACTAGGGACGACCTACTAACATCCAGGGGCCATGTGACCATCCACTAGGGACGACCTACTAACATCCAGGGGCCATGAGACCATCCACTAGGGACGACCTACTAACATCCAGGGGCCATGTGACCATCCACTAGGGACGACCTACTATCATCCAGGGGCCATGAGACCATCCACTAGGGACGACCTCCAAACATCCAGGGGCCATGTGACCATCCACTAGGGACGACCCACAAACTTCATCCAGGGGCCATGAGACCATCCACTAGGGACGACCCACAAACTTCATCCAGGGGCCATGAGACCATCCACTAGGAATGACCTTTACAGGGGCATTCAAAAATTCAACAGAAGTTAATTGAAATTCAACAGCAACAGTTTTAACAATGCGTCAGCACCACTAGTTTTAAACTTTGTCATGACCACAATGCATTATAGTATATATATTGCATTGTCTAGTGACCATCCATTGTTCACTATTTTTTGCGCCGCACTATGTGATGCTTTTGAGTGCACTGTATATCGATGTTCACTATATATTCGGAAACCACAACAAAACGGCTATGTAGTGCACTATGTAGTACGTAGGGAGTGTCAATAACAATATTAGCCTTAGCTTTTTCCTGTTATGATTCTTGGTGGTAGTTATTAAAACTACTACTGAACATGCAATATGAATGTAAGAATGTATGAATGCATGTTAAAGGTGCGTGCTTGGTACTGGATCTCTGTGTAACTTTAGCCAAGTTCACAGATAACAATTGCCTTCTAGGCTTTAAGCCCAAGGAGACTCACACACACCAGAGCTAATGGCAGAATTATGCGAGCACAAAGGAAACTCGTGTTAATAATAACAATTTAGATCAGCACAGTTAGACCGCATTGTACAACTCATTTTGTTTGAGCCGTCCCAACTGATCTCATAACTAGATGGAATTAACTTGTGCGAGTATATAACGACTCAAGACATTCGCCTACTCGCCGAGGGTGGTAATCATCTCTAAACAGTGGAGTTTAGAAATGAGTCTACAGTTTAGTTGAGTTGCAAATCGCGGTAGCTGGGCTGAATAAAAGCAAACGCATGCACAAATAGGTCTCTACAAAAGATTGCTTTCAACATTGAGACCTGTCTGCCGCCGAGAACCACAACCGCTTGGTTAAAAGGCAGCATGGCTAGCTATTAGATGGTACTTAGCCTCTGATCAAGAAAAATACCAGCAGGCTGAAACAAAGGAAGCCTGCTGAATATATAGAGCGTGCCACAGGCGATAGCCGTTAGCATTTAGCCTTACACTTCTTCGTGGCTCCACTCGTCCGTAAGGTGGAACCCAGTGCCTTGAGAGGAGCAGTAGCACCCCCTACAGTTAGCCTTCGGAAGTGGCAAGCGCCGCATACAACAGTTCCTATTTACAGTAAACAGACCGACTTATATTGCACTCGGATTACAAAGATGTCGTTCGATTCTGACATCAAGGTTTGTATGCACATTCTGTGTTGCCAGTGTTGGGCCAAATCAAACTACTTCTAAATCGGATTACAGCAATCGCATTACAAAAACTATAGGTATGCAGTCAGTGCCGATTGCCAAAGGGATATCCCCGAAACGCGCTAGAAGCATCAATAAACCCCACATTTATTATTGACCCATGCACTACTACTGACTGTGATGTGATAAAGGATATAACTTTAGTCCCTTACAACTACATTTAAAAAAGTAGGAATCTAAATTACAGTGTTACGTGTAATCTTATGACAGTACTCATATTACAAAGATTAGCAGCTGTGGTCCCGTACAACTCCATTTTAAAATATGTAATGGAGAATGAAGGGAAACCCTAATGTCCCCATTGAACACACTTCTTTTTTTCATTTGGTCTATTCTCGTTTAAAATGTGTACATATTGGAAGCGCCCTGTCTCTCTCACTCCATCTAAAGCCATTGAAAGAAAGACTGAGAGTCGCTTTGCGTGCAGTCACCGGTTGGTGAATTGGCCATTAAATCATTCTGTTTACATTTTACAAAGTGTTTGGACTGAACACACTCAGGATCCATTATCCCATCACCCATTATCCATTAACCCCAACACATATGTATATACATTTAGGACAGTTACTTCTTTAATTCTTCGTTAATTCTATTACTCTTCAAACAACACACAGACGAGTGTTGAGAGTGGATTGCCATAATGTGAGCAATTTTTTGCAACTTCCTAATAAGGAACAATCAGTTTCCATATGTCAAATGTAATGTAGCATTACCATAGTTTGCTTTCACCACGGTTTCACTGACACTCGGAGAGGAGCCAGAACCACTTAGATGTCCCACATTAGGCAGTGCCCCACGGTGCAGCCGTCTGTGTTGGTAATCAAGTTTTATTGATGCTATTGAAAAGATTTTGACAGGAAATCCAGTAAAACATGAAGGCTGTATTCACAAGTCTACATTGAGAATAAGACACAAGACCATTTTAAAAAGTTAACGTCAGGCTCTAAGGTACACACACTAGCAAAGCAATGGCGACATTTATCAAGAAATATGAATAAATAATTTAAAATAACTTAAAAACATCTGAACATCATTATACACAGCCCCATTGGGTATGAATATATTAACAGTTTATACTTGTGTGCATAAGTCGTTAGTAAAAGTCCTGCCATCTTGTGGTTTTGCCGACAGGCACAATATATCAAAGTCGACTTTGGTCTTTGTTGTGCCAACATCTGAGCATAGCCGATCCTGATCTACGCTCAGAACGGGAGCATCGCTGGAACAAAAAGAGGAGCTCATCACGAGACGTTTAAGTGTTGATAATCCATTCATGACACGTAAAATGCCTGGCATTAAATTACCAGTAGCATTAAATTACCAAAGTACATCAGGATTTTCTATTTGTCAATGTCACATGATTTGAATGACGTTGACCCAGACCGTCCCTGTTTTCAATCTACACACTTGAAATGTTCTATTAGCTGCTCCTAATTAACTCTTCAGTTAGGCTGATATGATAATCACAACACTTGTTTGCAGTACACAGGGAGAAGCAAAACGAGGCAAAAGGACTTTCTGGATCTCAAATTGCCCATCTCTGCTTGTGTGTGTGTGTGTGTGTGTGTGTGTGGAGAGAGCATTTCTATGTATTAATTAAACCTTTAAAGTTGAGATGACACCCTTTGTGTATGAAATTGTCAAAAATATTATATTTTGCATATGAATAAATAACGATTTTAGAAGGGTAGAAGATGTCCCAACAATGTGTAATAGATAAGAATAATAAATTAACCAAATAATCAAATGTATTACGTTGAAATTACAATTAATTACAATTGAGTAAGGTGAGGAACTAGCCCCGCCCCACCACCAACGCCCCTCCCACCAGACTGTCAGGGATATCAGGCCATGTCAGCATGTGTGGGCATTGGAGCCCTGGATCTGGGACTCAGTCGGGAACCTTCTCGTATCGGCTTTTTGTGACCCGTAAAGCTTGTGTGGAGCCAGCAAATCTAGCAGATTGTCGGCGCTGCCCACCGTGTCTCGGCCACCCAGAGGCGCCTCACGCGTACGTGTGCGTGCAATATTTCCGCGTTGTATGCCATGTAAATAAACCCAACATGCTATGCTATCGAGTTTTGGTCATTAGTTGAAATAGTTTGACGCAGTTCCACGCTAATACTGAAGGGGGATATAATGCGTATACATGCCGGCAATGAACATGATTGAGGGAATTTAACAGAAAAAACAAGAGGTTATGCCAAACAAGATGCTGGGAGGACTGGAAACGCCCACTTTATGCAAAGAGTGTACACCACCCAAGAAACAGCCTGAGTAAATGTTTATATGCACTAGTTTCATCATTGGCACGATTCAAACACAGGAACCGGTCTATAAAACGTGTTTTCATGTCACCCCAACTTTAAGTAAATGAATTGATAAAATTAGGTCACACGGGTCAGGGAGGTGT
Organism: Bregmaceros cantori; assembly: GCA_900302395.1. Lineage (NCBI taxonomy): Eukaryota > Metazoa > Chordata > Actinopteri > Gadiformes > Bregmacerotidae > Bregmaceros > Bregmaceros cantori. Next base: position 3,105 of record OMKY01090076.1, on the reverse strand, counting down.
TCTCTGGACATTGACCACCCTATGTTCCGAAATCCTTATCTTTCGAAAGTTACGGGTTATTTAGGGGTTAGGGAAGTGGTTAGGGTAGGGGTTAGAGGACGGGTTAGGATCAGGGGTTAACCGCAAACCCTACTGTGACTACTGTGCCTGATTTCGAAACATAGCAAACAAACCTTCTGTACAGGTGTATATAAGATACCTCTATTTGGGGAAACAGAATCTAATTCCATTCAAATTGTTTTTGTTGGCAACAATAGATTCAGCTCTTGGTTCCAAAACACATGTACTCTACAGGACTGGGTTTTTTTTAATCTTGTTGAAGAAACAAATGTAAAACCAGTCACGACTGAACCATGAACTGAATCGTGGGATACAAAAGCAAGTTGTGGGTATTGCATCAGCGTAGACATTGTTTTTGCATGTGTGTATGTGAATCAGGAATCCAATTTCAATTGAACAGATTTGGGGGTTTGTTGGTGTCATTTTCTTGTAGGCAGAAATGCTGCAAGACGCTGTTTCTTAATGGGAACAAAGTGTAGCTCCTGGGAGCTGACTTTCTTTAGTTTAATTCCTCTGTTAGTCTTTGCCACCTTCCTGTGGATTTGCTCCTTGCTCTGAGAGTCCTGCGAAATGTGCATGGACCGCGATGTCATTGCTCCTTGGATAGCATCGCGTTTAATAGAGAAGTTCTTGGTGGACACTCCGGACAGGCCCTTGATCTTCCCGCACAGGATGGCGGGGATAGCATCCTTCACGGACACAATGACCTTTGCCGTCTGTGAAGCACTGACAAGTTCCAGATTTCCTGCCCTGCCGAGGGATACTTCTCTTCCCATCTGTCCGGCCATGCTCCCGTCCACGAGCCACTTGTGTTTCCGGCTAAACTCTAGCGACGCCAAGCTGCTCAAAAGCTTGGAGTCCATGCTCTGGGAACACTCAATGGGTCGTAGGACTCCTAAAGACAAGGCGGCGGTGGACGTGCCTTCAGCAGAGTGCAAATCCAACATGCCAGCACTCTCCCCCGGTAGACAAGCTACTTCCTGAGCACACCGCATCCTTGCGTTTGGCACTGACAAGTCCAGAACATCGTCCTGCACACAAGGGTACTCCAGCTTGGGTTTGATGATCGGACAGGTCTGCACAGAAAGATCTAGCACCTCATCTTCAGATGGAGGGATCTGCTCCAGAGATGTGTTTGATGATTGATGCAGTTTGATTTCAGTGGGCAGAGTCGCAGTTGGTTCTTCAGTGGTTTGAGTGCTTTTGTTCACAGTGCATACAGCCTTGGCCATGTTACCCTTTGAGTCTTCTGCCTGTGGCACAGGAATAGGGATTGGTAGTGGGATAGGCAGTGGTACCGGCAGAGGAATCACCACAGGGTAGGGGACCAGGAGTGTGGCTGGCGGCACCAGGGGGGCGAGTGGGGAGGTGTACGCATTGGCCCCTGGAATAAGTGGAGGTTGAAAGAAGCCATTGTTAAGAGGCTCACTTGGAGCTGAGCCTTGAGGTGGAAATGATGGAGAAGTGGTTTGGGAGGAGAAGATGTCCTGTAAGAGACCTGCAAATGCTGGGTTCTGCAGGAGAGACAGCAAGTTGGCATCCTGTAAAATTCCAGGACTTTTCTGGTCCACGGCAGGTGGTAGACTGACAAGAGTGGCATTCTGGCACAACATGCTGCTTTGAAGGGGTGCAACAGAGCAGCCACTGCTCTGTGCAGGGAGCACAGTGGACGCCAGCTGCTGGAGCAGCTGCTGGTCTAGAACCAATGGCACGGAAACTGGGCCCTGACTTGAGACAAAGCAAGGGGGAGCTGTGATCTGTCCGAGCTGAGAACCACCAGCCATCTGGAGGTGAATGGGCAGCATGAGTGGACTGTCCCCCAGGCAGATTGGCTGCAAGACGGTGGTGGCCACCTTCAAGGCAACTCCTCCTGCGCTCTCAGGAGCACCAGGAATTGTAGGTGCCAGAGATCCACCGGCTTTGGAGGCTGCACCTTCAGAGCTTTCCCAGGAATCTGTGCTCTCCACTTTCCCTGCAGCTGCTTCAAGCAGGCCATCAGGCTGCTGGTTGGCCATCACTGCTGGTCGATGAAGTGAGAAGAGGTTGGTTTCCTTGTCAGAAGCTTGGAGGAGCTCAGTTCAAGCACACCAGTTGTGTCAGCATCTCAGGTGGACCTGGAACAGAAAGCATGTGGCTGGCATCAGAGAGGAATGGGAACCAGCAAAGGGACCTGTGGTGCCTTTTTAAAGGATACACAACAGGCCATAAGGTGAATCCAATTTTCCTTTTGGTTCACTCCACAGATTGTATATGACATTCCCTTTAGCTTAAGAAAAGAACAAAATTCTAATTGATGTTTTAATGTATATTGTCGGGATAATTAACGGTTAATTGTGTGAGGGGGGGTCATAATCTCACAAACGCGTCAGATTTGGCGTTAATATTTTTTATTTCAGCTCCCATAGGATCCCATTCATTCTGACTGTGTCGTTGGCGCCCCAAACGGACAGTACCACCGGAAGAAGTTGCGTGTGGGGTGTCTCTCTCTCATATACTGTATAGCTCTCTCTATCTCTCCTGGTACCGGATATACGGGTACTTTCAACAATGGCAGCGTGCAGTCGGCGGGCACAAAAAACAATATGAAAGCAATGGGATAACGTCATGCACACAGCACACCGAATCTGGGACAAATCGATCCGTTCATACAAAGGATCTGCGGCGGTGCCAGGACACGCAAAAAGATTACATCCCCGAGGAATCCCTGTTTCGGGGACGTAATAAGATGTCAATCAGCCATAAGAAGGTAAAGTTTAACTCGAAGAAAAGTGAGTTCTGAGTGTATTTGCTTGAATTCTTGAATTGGGAGGTCTGAATAACGGTAGGTTGGGTTAGTGATGGGCACTGGGGTGAGTCGAGGCACCCCCAGCGTCCCCCCAGCAGTCACGCGGCCCGACTCCGCCCGCTCCATCTCCCCCATGGCCGCCGGCTGATTAATGGCCCGTCTGGTGGTTCTGAGGTCGGATGCTTTAACCAGCAACGTTCCCCAGACATGCGGCCATCTCTCTTGTGTGCCCCCCAGCTCCCCAACCCTGCCCCCACAAC
>OMKY01090075.1:2871-13846 GCA_900302395.1 Bregmaceros cantori | reverse complement strand
CTTCCATCCCTTCATTCCCTCACACACCCGGTGTGGTGTTATCGTTTCGTTTTCTCAGTTTCCTCTCCTCTCTTTTTTTTATAAATGTTTTTTTAATGAGCTGGTCATCGTTGCGAGGGAGGAACGAGGGTCTGGTCAACGTCACGGATCTGTCTCCACTCTGTGTGGTGTCGCCCGACGCACAGCGCAGCCCGGACCTCTTGGACTATGGTGAGCACCTGGAATGAGGCACGCCCTGGGAGAAGGTCATCTGCGTGTGTGTGAGAGAGAGTGTTGTGGGCACCTTTGGCTAAACTGCTGTGTCGCTGTGTTTTCGTCCCTTGACCATAGCAGTCACACAGTAGTTTGATCGCCACCGACACTCAGGGAGGGTGCTGTTGACGTAGCGTCAAGTGCTGGCTGTTTTTTTGGGTTTTTTTTTGTCATGCGTCAGCATTGCCGCTTGTGCGTGTGTGTGGTGAGCACCTCCGTGCATGCTTGTGTGTGTGTGTGCACATTGCCAGGCCACGGAGGTATCGTAGGCGGTCGAACCAACGCCGATTGTTGTCGATGTGGCGTTAATTCGCTGTTTGAATGACTCAGTGTGTTGAGTAAGCTACTTTAAAGTTTGTCGCAATTATTTCTCCCCACCCACACTCCTGTACACCCTGTGTGTACACACACAGAGACAGACATACCTAACCTGCTTCCATTACGCACACACAGACACACACACACACACACACACACAAACAAACACAGAGCAAGGACATACAGACACACACAGCCCGATCCTGCTTAGATACACATGCTGAGGCACACACAGACGCGACACGCGTCTCACCGGTGTGCACACACTCAGCACGGACATACAGATACAACATGATCCTGTTTGGATGCACACACACTGACACAGTGACACACACGCACACACACTCTCTCTCTCTCTCTCTCTCTCTCTCTCTCTCTCTCTCTCTCTCTCTCTCTCACACACACACACACACACACACACACACACACACACATACACACACACAGCAGTTCTTGCATAGATCCGATTTCTTCTTCCGGCAATGCTGCCACTGCAGACTGGTGGATCTCTACTTGGCTCTGAGGCGGTGTGTGTGCGTGTGTGTGTGTGTGTGTGTGTGTGTGTGTGTGTGCGTGTGTGTGCGTGCGTGTGTGTAGCCATGCATGGTGCTGTAGCCCCACCCTATCTCAGTATGACTTGCCGGATATTATGGAGTGTTTTCGTGCGCATGTCCTCCTGCACCAGCAGCAGCTTCTCAAATACCTACACAGCACACCTGGCGCTGGCAAGCAGGCAATGGAATGGTACAATACCAACTTGTAGGGTAGTTTTATTTTTTTACTTTCTTTTAACCAGGAAGGTCCCGTTGAGGTATACAACCTCTTCTTCCATAAAAGACAAACAAAGAAAGCACATGCACACAGGCATGACCTACAGACAGTGCAATAGACAATACAATTTAAGAGATATGGGGATCACAAAACTGATTTCTACGACATGCTTACTAGAAGTGGTATTAAAAAGAGTGACATTTCTCAACTAAAATTCCCTTTAAAAGACCATTAAAAGCACATGTAGAAGGCACAGCTTCCAAGTTTAAAATTGTTTGAGATTGTTCCAAGCATTCAGGGCACATTCACTGAGAGACGTATTTCCCAGTTCAGTGTGCTCAGCAGGAACATTTAGAATTATTCTGTGTCCCGGCCTTGTAGTACCATGAGAACTGGTTTGGCGTGTGACAGTTAATGTTTGCCGGGAGTTTACCAATCAGAGCCATGGCTGTAAAAATGAGGGAATGGTAATGTTTGTTTTATGGGACATTTGACCATACTGATACGTATGTAAATTGATTGATTACTATCTGCAACGTGGGTCATCCTTCTCTAGAGGCTCCAATTCACTGTTGTTTGGTTAAGGGCAGTCCCGCGAGGCAGAGGGATTGGGATTGCTTTAAATGACCTCAGAAGAGTTATGTTCTGATTTTGATTATTGCCATTATTGGTATGAGTGACATCCATCTGCAGAGTTCTTCCTCTTCTATGTGATCTGTGAGTTTATGATTTGTCTTCCATTGCATGGTATGGATTTGGAATGTTGACTGATTCAAGGCCATTAAAGTCGTGTACTCTATTCATCCCAAAAGGGGGAACTCAAGTGCTATCATAGACAACATTGCAGTTCGGTACAACATACAATACAAAGACAACACAGACACTGCATCCAACACACATGTCCAGCATATTCAAGCTCTCTTTTAGTTGATTTACCATGTGTCAAATAAGCATGAATAAAACCTATAAAACAAAACCATTGCTATACACATTTTGGCTCCTTTTTTTCAAACTAGCATAGCTATCACCCAAAAACTTGGGTGATAGTGAAGTTAGTGTGAAGATAGTGAAGTGAAGTTTTAGAATTAAACATGACACATTAAAAAAACATTAAAAGAAGACCATTTTAAGTTTTGAACTTTTTATATGACAATCACCCTAGTTCAGCCTACATCTAAGTGGGGATGATTTAAAAAATAAAATATCACACACACACACACACACACACACACACACACACACACACACACACATGCTATTTTTTATTTTATTTTTTTACCTAATTTAACTTCTAAAATTCTATTTAAAAATCAGTATGTAAACGGATGTGTGTGCTATGAAATGTGCAATGTTTTCCTATTACCTTGTGTGTCTCGAATATAGGAATGACTCATTGGTTCCGTCATATATATTTTTGGAGACCCTGTTTTGAAAACAATGGTATGTCATTTTAGCCTGGTGAGCCAGATCCAACGCATCATCCGCACATCGCTAGACGCTTGCATTGGGTCTGGTAAAACCAGGGTTGGAAAACGTAAAAAAGAAAGAAAAACGTGTCAATCCAGCGGAGTAGGTAGGACAAGCGGCGTGGAGGCGTGGCAACCAAACTTAATTGCGAAAATGATCCTGGTCTCAACTTTCCAGGCTGGCCAATCGAGATGACGATATGCCAGCTGCAGGAATCCATGTGCGATCGACAGGAAAAAAAAATACATGTGGTGAAATGTTTGTTTAAATATTTTTTTAAAAATCAATGAAAATGATGAAGAGAGCGATATTTGCATAGCATAGCCTTTTTAAAAGTATTCTATTATTGATTTACCCATGGTAATATGCGATCAATCGCCAGCATATGGCAGCCTAATGACTCCTTATACCCCAGCAGGGACAAGTGGAAGTGCAATACACAGAGTTGTAACCAAGTCACTAGGTTGCAAGTCAATTCAAGTACCAAGTCCCAAAGCTTCAGTCCAATTCAAGTCTTTTCAAGTTATGGTGTGTAATAACAAGTTACAACTTGCCTACTTACCGTTGTTTGGCAAGGCCCTTCACCCAAGCCCTTGGCATTTTCGGTGTCCCAATTGCGAAATTGGGACACCGTGGCAGCACTTAACTTGCTGCCACATCATCAAATGTTGCCGCCAATTAGGGTTGCAATGATTAGTTGACTAATTGTTGACTAATGCAATAATCACTTAATTGCCAAGGAATTGAATCACTGTTATTGTCAGCAGTTTTTTTGCTGAAACCACCACCTGTTGAGCTCAACAAATTTGATATTACTTCATACTTTCTGAAATTATTTTATTTAAATAATTTTCACGATTATTGCTAAAAATAAATGAATATGAAGAAAACTATTATTAGATTAATTATAATCACTTTTTGCCAGAGTAATTAACTCATTTGTTCACATTTATTTGCTTACTTGAACCAAAATTGATTGCATTTGAAGTTGATATGATTCATTTTTGTGTCACTGGATATTTCGGTGGCTTTCTTAACGAAAAATATTCGACTGATTAGACGACTAATCATTTCAATGATCTGCAAATAATCGACTATTAAAATAATTGTTAGTTGCAGGCCTCCCATCAATGCTGCTGTTATTATTGTCAGTACTTCTGCATGAGGCTGTCTTTATTACAAGTGTAATTGTTTTATTTACTTTTTTTTTATTGAGACAGAAGTTCAACAAGCATCAACATTGTTTTCCTTCTCTATGCATCCGTGTAAGTAGTGAATATTGCATAAAAATAACACGTAGATTACACGGCCAAACATTGAACTTGCAACCTTGCTATAGACAAGTTTTTGACCTGTTTCCGGTTTACTTCCAGGTCTTCTACCGATTTGCTAGTTTCTTCCGGTAAGTCGATCGTCCATAGTTCACATGAATGGTTGTGCTGTCCATCCACCGGGCCCCGCTGCCTTCTGGGGTTCCGAGCGTATGTTGAATTACGTGTTAGTGCCATGGTCGCTGCGGGCTCCGGTTGGGGGCTCCGTGGGGAGCGGCAGCGGGGCCGGTCTATTGACAATGCGACTGGGCAGTTAAGTCAAGTCACATCGTCACAGCGGTGGACGTCAATTTTATTATTGTTATATTTATTTATTATAATCTTATTGATTGATGTGCCCCTCCGTTCAAATATTGACAAAAGAGAGGTGCGGAAAGTTTGAAAGAAAAAAAAAGAACTCGAGCGTCCATCTCTCTCTGTCCTTGCCTGCAACCTGTCCATTCAATCCAATACTACAAAGTGTGTTCGCTCGCTGTGCTCAGTGGACTGCAAAGACCACACCGTACGGAGCACTCGTGGTACACGGGTGGGAGCAGGGGGCCGTGTGTGCCTGGCGAGAGCGGCACAGGTCCCTCGCCCTCTCCTCCGGCGGGGATCCACACGGCTACCCGCCGGACGAGTTACCGACACGGCGCCCCCTCTACAGGACAAAGCGCTGTAGCATATACGCCCCGTATTGGATCACAACGCCCTGTTGAATATTGTGATCTTACACTGGCATTTGCACTGCGGAATAACAACATTTAGCGGCAACACACAGTAATTTAGCAAGTCAGATGCACTTTTTCAAGACTAATTTAAAACTTGCAAATTAGTGGCGTCATCGTGCCGCCCAGGTAAAACTTGTCTATATATATATTAAATGTATGAAGCCACAAGCTGCAGCGGCCCGCGCCGCCGGACGCCATGAAGCATGGGAGTGTGACGGAGGGACAACGCAAGAAGTGATGACAAGGCTGGACTAAATGTTATTTCATGTGTGTAATCCTGTTACACCCAATGTCACCAGCCCAGATTACTTTTTTTTAAAATTTAGTTGTAATGGATTACAGTTACTTTCTTTTTGTAATCTCATTACATAACAGCGTTGTAATCCGTTCCTTCCCAACCCTCGGGACTGATAGCATGCCAACGGTTGACTAGCGTCTGCAACAAATGCATCTGGGCTGCTTTTGGTGTCGGTACACCCATGCTGATCCATGCTTGAAATCACAAACATCAGTATTAGAGGCACGGTGTTGTGGGCAACATCTTGATCTTGTGTTGAATAGTCGTATTATTTCAATTAGTCCTTCTCTGGGGTACGGGTAGTTCCTTCGGTTCATTTTGATAATTGATCAATTAGCAAACAGGTGAGTCTGATTAAGCCTAATTTCAGGCACCTGAGTGAATTAAGTTAGGGCATAGATTGAATCTTGGTGGTTTATATTAATTTGTTTCATTGAATATATGTATTTTATATTTCTGCAACCGCACCGTATTACCTAGCATGGATTAATCGAGGAATATGTTTTTTGTTTTTCTTCAAAAATCTGAGCTAATATCCACCTGCTTCTTTATTAATGTTGCAAGTCTTACTATCTCCACTTGTCGCAAGTTGTGAACATTTCTGTCCATTTGAGCGAAGGATGGACCAAACAATGAAGTCATTAATCGATTCATTGAAGATTTATCGAATATCAAAGTGTTTTGGCACTTTATTCTAAATCTATAGTCCTTGATTCATCGGTTGCGGTTCTGTTACGTCTGTCTGTGAAAGCTGAACTTGCAGGGCCCTCCGTGGATGTGTGATATTTAATTGAAAGTGTTTTCTGGCATAGAATGTGATTCGACATGAGATCAGACCGGAGGAGGATTAAGGAGACGGTCTTAATCCAGCTAAGCTCCTCTATCTGTCAAATAGGGGTTTTTTGTGTGTTTGCCTATCTCATGTAGGTAGAATTAAACCCTTCAAACCTACTGGGGTGAAATCATTCTTCTTATGATAATAATAATAATAATAATAATAATAATAATAATAATAACATTGATAATTATATTAAATGAAATCATACTCAATAGCGAAATAATAATCATCTGTACAATAATAATAATCAATTATGGATTGTATAGGTGAAGGAAATATGAAGGAAATATGACAGAAATATGAAGGAAATATGACAGAACACCTTATGGGAAAATTAAATGCATGTTACAGAAATAACAGAATAAAGTATTAAGTTGTTGTGCCCTGTGATCTAAATGAAATCATTAGGTTGGATTCAAGAAGGGCTCCAAATAATTTGTTGTCCAAAATTATTTTATCATTTCACCTACAGTAGGGAGTTGGGAGTATTTTGAAACAAATAATTTCCATTAAAACCATCCTGTAGCCATCACTCCAACCAATCATAATTGCCTGGTAGTGTCGTACGCTGGAGTTAATGTCAACAGATATGTTTTTATTTTCAGTATACTCCTTTGGTTATTTAAGAATACATTTTACAGGGGAGATGGAATATACCTTTGGCTAAATATATTCCCTATTCTCTCTTCCTCTTTCAGCCTACCTCTGTCAAAAATGAGAATGGTGCACACGCTGAAAGAATAACTAAAAACATCACACACTGTTGTAAGTTGACTAGAAAGACTGTTTGTCAGGATCAAAACCAGTGTACACGGGAACATGTTTTAAATATTTTACTGGGAAACATTGTAAGTAGAATCTAATATTGTCAATCGAGTCATCCTTTACTTATCTTTTTGTTTAGTGGTACATGACTTTCCTTCATAGGTTCTTGGATAGCTTTCTGGATAGCTCAGTGCAGGAATTTTTAGTTCATGTGCAGGACTTTGAGCGGTATGATGGTTTAGCTTAGTGAGTCTGGATGGCGCTGCTTCTAAAGTTTTGACGAAGTGTATGACATTGATCAAGTGCAACTGAATTGGATAGAGTCACGTGATGGTAGATTCCTATTTAGGTTGCTGCCTACTGTTAGACCCCCTCCCTGATTTAGAGGGAGGGGGTTTTATTTCATAGAGGCAGGTGATCTAAGGTGACGTGTAAAAGCAGACAGGCTCAATGGCCATAGCTGGCTGACAATGATGTTACGTTAGCATATAGAGTCTTTATAACATGGATAAGTTGTTACTAAATTACAAATCAGTAAGATCGGGTGTCACGCCTTGCAACAAAAACCATTTGCAGGCAGATCCACTACTAGCGTGGACAGACAGTGTCATTTGTAGGGCTCTGGGGTAGTTTCATTAACTGATGAGATTTTGGAGGCCACCACAAGCTGAATTCAAAATTGCCAATTTTTTTTGTTCCATAACATCTGACTGGGTAGATGGATTTGGCCTACATTTCTTCCATGTAAAGCATAACATCTTTAAAAATTACATTTTCTTTTTCCTTTGGTTGATAACACTTCAAAATCTTGTGTGCCAACATCCTGGGAAGCACCCTGTGGGCCCCTGTGACGTCACAACTGCATGCCAGGGGCCCAGAGGTCAAGTAGCTCTGGAGTAGGGGAGCTAGTATACTAACACACTATGTTAGAAACGTATTTTCCGGACTATAAGATGCACCGTCTTATAAGGCACACCATCCATGAATGGATTTTTTTTTAACTTTTTTCACATAACTGAACTCACTACAATATTCAACATACATGTTGACCATAACATACAACACATGAAGTAGAACAGAATTCTCTCACGTTTTCACGTTGTTTCCTCTTGTCATATAACGATGTAGTAGCTACCTGCAGCTCGATGTTCAATAATCTACGGTTGAACTTGATCGCTGCATACGTTACCTTTACCGATACCTTTTGTTCGCTGGTCGCGATACACACTCTGGTCGGGGCATGTAAAAATAAATAAATAAATAAAATCCAGCATTGGGGGAGTTTTTTGATCAGATATGAGCATTTTTTAATTTTTTTAGAAATGCTGCATTAGAGCTTTTGACAGGATGGCAGGTGCTATTTTGGGAGAGCCTGTATAGCTGTGGACTGCTGGAAGCTTGGGAGGTGGGCTGGTCTATTCTTAGGACCTCGTAGTGTTCCCAGTGGAGTCCCTCAGTAATTAGATACCTCACACCATGACAGCATTGCGCGTCACTGACACTCTGTGTCTGTGAAATAGACTGTCTCTCTCTCATCAGAGACCCGGAGAGACAGTGGCTGTGTCCGAAATCGTTCCCTATCTCCAATCCCCTGTTCCCTATATAACGCATTCACGTATAGTGCACTCAACACCAGCGACCAAGATTTCAGACACTAGAGTCAGTGGAGTCAAAATTATTGTTACATTATAAAATTCAACAATCATCACAAAAAGTCAAAAGTACTTACATTTATAACCATTTGGTTGGTCGCTGTTGACTCCTGCCGTATTTTGCATTTTAGGTCTCGCAATGCATTATGGGTTATATTGCTTGGAGATCGATGCTCACTACTTTTCAAGGTGCATTGTGGGATACTTTGATTGCACTATATAGGAATAGGGAGCGATACCGGACACAATCAGTCTATTTCAAAGACACTGAGACAGAAAAGTCTATTTCACACATCCACGGTGAATAGAGCTGCCAATCCCCCTGCCCTCAAAATAGGAATTGAACTTGTAGTATGATATACTGTTTTGATTGATGTAAAGCGGCAACCAATTAATTGATTAATCGACGATACATTGTTATTGAAATAATCATCAATTAATTTGATAATCGATTAACCAGGAGCGATTCATCGTTTCCTTGTTTGGCCGATTTTACGCTCAAACGTGGTGAATATATGTTGTTAGTTGGCATTCCCAGTGTCATGGCCCCGTCCATTCTCTTGGATACTGAATACTGTTAAGCACCACAACGACACATAATGGGTGAAAACACAACAAGTTAGCACCGAAGAGTAGGCTCTCCCATGCCAATACTAAAAAAATGGAAATGATAGCAATACATGGAGATAGCAAAACCGCGGAATATTTGCAATATTAATGTTACAATCTTTTAATAATTAATGTTTAGGTTAATAATCATTCCGATTTTAAAGGAAAAATGAAGCGATTAATCGATTTATCATCAGTAAAAAATGCTGATTAATCAATGTTGCAGCCCTAAATTGTTGTTTTTTTTCTCAAGAGACTAATTTAAAGAAAATCAATACAATGCACAACATTTGTGTTTGTGCCCGTTTGTGGGAATAACTTCACATCATAATACATATAGTTATAAAATTCAGTTGTTAATAGAAACAGTAGCTGTAGTCCTCATTCAGTCACATTTATTCAATTGTAATTGTCTGCAAGTTAGCTTTGTTGTTTTTCTAACAAGTGAAACATGCAGCTGGTTAGTCAAGTAATCGTTTCAATTTCAGTTATCGGCAACTATTAGGTGGAGCCCTAGTTGTAAATAGTGATTTCACATTAAGATAATAAACTCAAATATTATATAATTTTGCTATACACACTAAAAATGTTTAGTGTGTTTCTATGTCCATTCCTTGCAGAGTTATGTGTTTGAACTCTATTTGTCTCTCAGAAAACCAAATAACCTTTTTGTGTGAATCTGTGACAAGCAAACATTGAGTAATAGAATGACATGGAGGCGTTAAAGTTGTGAAGGGCACTAACAGATATCTGACTTGATGAAAGACTGAGAATTGTATGTTTGTGGTGTGGGAGTACCTGGGAACACAAAGATCATGTGATGTCAGTATAGATGTATCAGCATCCGGTGTGCTAGGATACGGTACCCTGAGCAGCATCACTAGTATCATCACTACCACATCACATCCACTCTCTCCTCTTGTTGCCATAGCGATGCAGCTCTGTCAGTGTCTCGCTCTCTTTTCTCCAGCCCCCCCACTGTACAGTCTTTGCTTCGCTTGCTCTCACGCCCTTTCATTCCCTCTCTCTCTCTTTCCGTCTCTCCGTCTCTATCTCTCATTTTGTCCCTCGTTCTCTCCATCTCTCACTCGTTTTCTATCATTCTCTCATTCCACCGCTCTCTCCATCTTTATCTCTCCTTTGCTGTGTCTCTCAATAATCTCTCTCACATTCTTGATTCCTCCTGCTCTTCATCTCTCCTGTTCCCTAAATTATAATATGCTTATATCCCTGGCTGCCTTGTGTAATAAGGAAGAAAAAGCTCTGCCCCTCTACGTTTGATAATGTTCCTCTCATTATGTTTCTCGTTTCATGTTTTATTTTCTTTCTTTCTTCTCTTTTGCTTTTGTATGTGTTTGACAATCGATAGTGCCTTTCTTTGCTGAAATGATTGCTTATGATTTGACATGAGAGACACGCACACAGACACATAAACGCAAACACACACATGTGCATGAAGGTAGACCGAGTGATAAAATAATGTTTGCAACTCAATGCATAGATCTCTGTTTAATCGTGCCTGACTGTCCTCTTCTAACTACCCAATTATATTAAAAGTAAACAAGTTAGGTGTCAGTTACCTCAGGCGACCCACAGTGGGTAGTGTCTTGGGCATCTGTTATGACCAGGTTGCCTCAAATGTGCCACTTTGCTCGGTTCAAGGTTCCAGATTCAAGATTAATTTTAATTTGCCATATTACGTATAGGCCTACATGACAGCAGTACACACAAATGGAATTTATTTGAGCATGAAACAACTCTCTTAAGATCTACAGGTAATGAACAAGGTCAACACCAAAAGAAATAAGCAGCACATAAGTTATAAAGTGTCATTGGCATAGAGTCAGCACATATAACATGTCAACATATACGTGCAAGAAGGTAATATGGATAAAGAATTGAATAAAATTGTATTAATATATAATACATTTAGAAATGTGTATATATATAATGTGTGTGTGTGG
>OMKY01090020.1:0-10211 GCA_900302395.1 Bregmaceros cantori | reverse complement strand
GCTCCATCTAGTGGACAGACGAGGAAAAGAATGTTATGGCGTTAATACAGTTGCACCGAAGTCCACCAAATATATTCTGTATAAACTATACCTAAATGTAACATTGCACAATATAAGGAACTTTAAGAACGAACAAAATGTTTGTGTTCCGAAGCGGTTCAGGACCGCTATTTTGGTGGCGGAACGGTTCCGAGAACGAAACCGTTAAACATAGACCTGAACCGTTCAGAACGGAACATTTTAAAAATGATTCCGTTTTCAAGCCCTGCTGTATTTTCAGAACAAGTGTCCTTTTTTGCCCCATTTGGAGGAAACGGGGAAACTGGGGGAGGAGACATGTGGCAAAGATGTTGGGGAGGGGAGGCCAACCCACGACTCTGCGTGCCACACATGTTCCATTTGTGTGCTTCACAGGGTACTCGCTCTTAACAGACTGAGCTACTGCGGCGCACAGAATTGTAGTGATTATTAACCTGACACACTTGATATGTGTTCAACACATTTAAGCAGGGGACCAAACTAGGAAACGAAGAATCCCTGTCCATTAACTGGTTATCAAATTAGCGATGAGGCAGTAACGCATTACATTTACTCAGTTACAATTGTTGTGTGTACTTTTTAACTTTTGGAGTACATTTTTCACGAGTTACTTTCTACTTTTACTCAAGTAAATTTGAGGTGAAAAAAACTACTTTTTACTGAGATGTCAGTAAAAAGTACTCGGTACATTAACTCTGCCTTTAGCGACACCCGTTGGGAACTGTTGGCACATATGTTGATGTCATATCTCTCTCTCGGGCGCTTTCTCTCTCGCTCGCTCTCTCTCTCTCTTGGTGTCTCTCGCTCTCTCTCTCTCTCTCCCACTCGGTCTCTGTCTCTCTCTCAGGCTCTCTCTCTCGGGCGATCATTTTTTTTTTCATTCATTTTTTAAACTGAAAGTTACTCAGTACTTTCGCTACTTAAGTAACTTGAGTAACTATTTGGATGACTACTTATTACTCCTACTTGAGTCATTTTTATGGCTACTCTGCCCATATCTGCACACAAGCGATGAAGCTACATGCTACGAGTCAAGCATGCTACCCACATTCGCCACCGAACCACCCACTAAAAAAAGCACCCCCCCCTCCCCCCACCAACCCACTCCTGCCCCATGTCCGTCCACCCAACGACTCTGCCACATTACGCCATCCTGCTCTGTCTTTCAATGGAACCATCAAAGTGACTGCGTGTGCTGCGTGTGGTCGCTTGGCCCGGGCACGCCACTTTCTCTTCCTGCGTTTTGTCCCTCTGGGCTTGCCGTCCAATCAATGAATGGCGTCAGCGCACACGTGGTTTCACTTAGCGGCCGCGGTTCACGTGCAAGGAGACACTACTAGACACGCTAGGTTGGAGTCCACTACTTCTCTTTTTCTCCCCCATCTTTCTTTTCTCGACTTAGCTGTGCCCCCTATGCTATATCCACTCCGCACCACTTGTGAGCATGTATTTTTAAGCTGTCGATGCCCTTACAGGCGGAGGAAGGAAAAGCATGTTTCAAGATTTAACTTGACACATTTCAATATTTGGAGTGCCAATTATTTCCACATAAGTTCTACAGAAACACATATGCTTATTGTCATATGTCAAAAGATTTTTTTATAGAACTTACTAGAAACACGAGACTTCCCAGAGAATAGAGAACACATTGAATTGAAAATGTTGGCAATGAAAATAACAGTCTATTGACTTGTTGGACGTCAATAAACATAGGTGTGATTTCTGTGGGTGGTTGAAATGTAATGCATTACCTTCTTTCACCTCTTGCTGTATATGCACATGAGTATCCTATATATGCAGTCTCCACATCATAGGCACGTAGACACTCACAACACACACACACACACACACACACACACACACACACACACACACACACACTACTCTGCCTACCGCAGAGCATCAGCCAAACTGAAGTTGAACAATGCTGTATGTTCTGCGAGTATTGAGACAACATACGCATTGTTGCAAAGTTCAATGTTTGGGGATGTGCAGCGAGCGCGCAAACCCGGCCTCACACATGGAGCTAGTTTAAAGAATGATTAAAGAATGCAAATGGCTCCATACATGCCATCCAAAGAACACGTTTGAAAAGTCATCTCGGGGATGTTTTCTGAGGGCAGAGTGAGCCGGTAATTAAGATAGAGTTATAATGATGTCAAGGGCTTCTGTGTCATAAGTGTCAAGCGTTGCAAAGGTTGCGATTCAAACAATTCAAAACATGGTTTTGCCGACGTTAGTGACGGGGCCACCCGAATGATCTTGGAACTCGCCCAATATTCACAATAAAAAGTTGGCTGCAAGCACTGTTTCCCAATATTAATATTCAAACACCTATTCATTTAATATATTGTAACGAAAGGCTGTCCCCTCGTGGAGGAGCTGGGAATAGAGGAACTTACATCGGCAATAGCTGAACTCAGCCATTGCCGAGGTTCGTTCGGACTCTATTTAAGGGCCGCGCCGGTGCAGGCTGAGACACCAACGGTGACAGACCAGCATACACCGCGCTGGTGCATCTCATTACAATATGTATGTGTGTGTATGTCTACAGTATATGTGTGTATGTGTCTAATGCATCTGCCTATGTATTTGTCAATGAATTTAATCCATATATAATAACGTGCAAATAGCAAACTTGAACTAACATACAAGGACGGGGAAAATGACTTGTCAGTATACATAACTATCTAGCGGTTTACATATAACGTGTTTACAGAGTTTAAAAATCGCATATCATTCGTATCAAACACTCACAGGCGTTCGGCGTTGCGGGGTATTCCTTTGGGCACGGACTTGAAGCCCAAACCCTGGCAGTCCACATGCGTCCCGGAGCAGCTGCACTGATGCGGGCAGCCGCTGCCCACCGCCGCGTTCAGAACCAGCAGAACCACAGCCGACCCGAACAAGCGAACAGAAAGCTGGCCCTCCATAGTACATCCACGAACCGGCCACTTGTCGATCACGCCTTTCAAAACCTTCACTTCTGAGCAAAAGCGCTGGAGATCCTTCAGTAGTTAGTGGAGCTTAACGCGCGGTCTGGACAACCGCAGTGATCCAAAAAAAGGTTAAACAAAAGTGGGTCCAGTGATGGTTGACGCGCAAAAAATGACCATTCCCATTGGGAAAAGTGGTGAGGAAATCTGGGTTTAAAGTACGTTAAAGTAACTTAAAATGCCAAATCACACGTGGCGCAAACTTGATAGATTGATTGCCGAATCAGCCGAACACAATATCATCTCTCGGATGTTCGTCGATGTCCCGCTTTTACAAATAACTTTCTCTTTGCCAAAGGTGTTCCTCCGAAAGACGTTTAAAAAGTGAAAGGTAAAAAAAATAACAAAGCGACCCAGCCAAAGTCCTGCTGGAGTTGGCGCTAAAAGTCAAACATTCCCCAAAATCTTTAGGAAAAATGTTGGGCCGGCCAACAGAGACTGGTACGGATGGAGTAGGAAAACGCACCGTTTAGATTGCAACAGTGTGTGTGTGGGTCTCTCTCTCTCTCTTCCCTTCTCCCTCTCTCACCCTCCCTCCTCCACTTTCAGAAAGTGAGAGTTGCCGCTAACTTCCCTCGACCCCGCATCCCGCTCGCTGCTTATCTGCGCGCGTGTGCAATTCTCTATCGCGATGTCCGTATGTCTGTCTGCTTCTGTCCGCGTGGTTGTTTTCCGCTCTTTCTCTCCCCTATCTCTCTGAATGTACTATATCTGTCTGTCTGTCTGTCTCGTCTGATTGTCAGCTTTAATTAACACCCTGTGGCCCATCCGGTCTCTCAGTCTGTCAGCTACATTCACTGCAGTAATCCGATTGCAAAATAATGTAACGGTATCAATACAGTTATGAATACTTTTAAAACTCGCTTTTAATGTTACCCATATTAGCTGTGCCTGGAATAGGGAATGATGTTAACTTTTCTGAACATTCCACATTCAATTGGATATAGCTGATTGAATCAGCTGCTTTCTCATGATACACAGCCACACCGTTTGGCAACAAAAAAGAATACAAAATAATAATAAAAAACGTGAAATTAAAATAATTTGGAATGCCTGTGTGTTTGCACTAAATCTAAAAGTAATTCAATGCAATCTCATTGTGACGATCTAATGTGGGGAAATTGACCCTCAATATAATCGTTAGTTGCAGCCCGAATCAGAAGCAATAATTTATAATTTTTTTAAATAACCATTTAACCATATATAACCATTTAAGTTGCATTAACAGACAAGCATATACAGTTAAAACATACAAGTTAAAAAGTTACAAATTAAAGTCCAGTTTAAACAGAATGGTTTTGTTGATAGCGTGTTTCAAAGTTTTGGAGCAGAGCGACCAGCACCCCATGGTCACGTCAAGTCAAGGACTACCCCCGGTAGTTTATTTCAAAGTTGATAGGAAGAGGGTTTTAGTTCGTACTCAACATATACATATATAACATATATGTATATGTTGATATGTTATATACATATATAACATATCAACATATACAGACTTACATAAATGCAAGACAACGTGGCACAGTACCATGGCATAACATATTGTAACGCAAGCGCCCCCTCGTGGAGGAGCTGGGGAAAGAGGAACTCGGGTCGACAATAACTGAGCCCAGTCATTTTCAAGCTTCGTTCTGACACTTTATATAGAGGCGTGTAGGCACATGGCGGCCCAGAATGCACCGCGCGTGCATTCACTACACTGCCTCCCCCCGTCATGGCCACCGACCCCGGTGGCCGCTCCACTCCAACGAGTGCGACTTGCGTGTGAACAGGCAGCCCCGCAGGCTCCCTGCGTGCGGTCCGTAACCACTCCTGACACCAATGTAACGCAAGCGCCCCAATAACTGAGCCCAGTCATTGTCAAGCTTCATTCTGACTCTTTATATAGAGGCGTGTAGGCACATGGAGGACCGCCAACGGTGGTGGCCCAGAATGCACCGAGCGTGCATTCAATACAATATGACAAAGACAGTGCAGTTGTTTAAAAGACTATGCACACATATGAGGCTGTATAGGCAGCTCAACAGTATCTTAGCGAGTCATGTTCACGTGTCTAATAGCTACAAGGTTGGTCCTGTTTCTAAAAGCAAGATGTTGAGCTTTTAATGCTCCGATATCTCCGGCCTGATGGGAGGAGACTGAAGAGGTGGTGCACTGTTTTGTTTTGGTATATTGTTTAAGCTTTCCTAATTATTCTTTGACCAAAATTGATGCATGTGTGGGAACTTCTGGCAAGGCTGCATCCAATGACTTTGGAAGCACGCTGTACCACTCCTTCCAACTTGGACTTATCCTTAGCCGTTGTATTAGGTACTTTATTTCGTCACACATGCATGAACAGTGAAAGTCATCCTCCGCATTTAACCGATCCTTGAGGGCAGCTGCGCACACAGCGCCCAGGGATCAACTCCAGATTCTGAGCCAGTGCCACTGAATGGAGCAGGTTAACTAGAACATGTTTTTGGTGGTGGGGGGAAACCCACGCAGACACGGGGAGAACGTGTAAACTCCACACAGAAAGGGGTCCGGGTTGGGATTCGAACCCAGGACCTTCTAGCTGTGAGGCAGCAATGCACCACCGTGCTGACCATTATTACTGAACCAGACAAGCATAGAGAAGGTCAACGTGGGAAGGAAGTGACACTGAAGTAGATGTAGGAGGAGGATCTGGAGAGGTTGTAGGACAGGTATAGAGGAGAGATTGTGGATAGGCCTGAAGGTGTGGAGAAGGATTTTATATAGAACTTGAGATGATGGGCAGCCAGTGGAGCTGTTGGAAAAATGGAATGATGTGGAGAATAGAGGGTTTTTATGGGGGGTTAAGAAAGGGATCTGTGTGAGATGCCAAAGAGGAGGAAGTTGTGATGCATACATTTTTCCTTTTAAATTTGTAGTGATTATTTACCTTAACTTTTTTAATGTATACTACTAATCCACTGCCAGAGGTGGAGTTACTGAAAAATTGTAATTGAGTAAAAATATCTTTACTTTGCTTAAATTGTACTCAGAGTAAAAGTAAAATTACCCATCTCAGCGTTAAATAGTACAACACGCGTTGGTGCACATTCTGCTACCAGCAGGCATGGCGTTCCCTTATAATGATAATATCAATAGAGAGGGCGGGGGGTAGAGAGAGGTTATTTGAAGTACCTCTGTTAACACTGTACTTAAAATTGTCTGCTTTAATGTGGTAATGGGGTTAGGGGTTAGTAGTCGATAAGTGTTAACTATTAAATAAAAATAACCATCCCAACCTCAAAAATTAAAATAATTAGTGATTGTAAATTAAAATGTAAAACGCAAGAAGATAGACTGTGTAAATTCCCCGGGTCCACTAAAAACGGCGTATGAACTGTGCAATGACCTTACAGCACCCAGAGCTGATGCTGCCCCCTGCTGGAAAAAAACAAGAATGGCGACTCGATCTTGAACTGGTTGGGCAACTTCACTTTCAACAAGAACTAGTTAAAATTTCACTTCAGTCCTTGTGAAATGAATTTATTCATTCTACGTTCAGGTGGTTCTCCAAAATTTACTTTTTAGTTCCTTGTTAGTTCTTTTTTTTTACATTGCTTTATTGACAGTGTACAAGCAGAACAAAAGGCAATATTTAACTGTTTTAACGTTGTCTTAGCTCAGGGGCCGAGTTAGATTCCCAGAGGTGAATGGAAACAGTGCAGTTTGGAATGTGTTTTTTGCTTTATTGCTGCCTTTTAGCTCGGAAGGGTTTTGAAATCTGTGAAAACGAATTAATTCTGAACTGAAATGCAGCTCAGTTCAATAAACTCCAAAAAGAGTGTGTTCACAATTATACATTCATCAAGCATGATTGAACGTCTCGTTCACGTTCACTGAATGCAAAGGCTCAGACTCTATCACCGCGTCCGCTGAGGCTGTGTATTGCTACCCCAAGGTGTATGCGCGGGCCGACGCCTGTCTGACTCAATACCCAAACGTTTCGGAGCGGGGGCCCATAGCATGGTCAGACACCCCAAACCTCTGTTCAACCATAGCATGGTCAGACACAACAAACCTTTGGGTAGACAGCCCATAATCCTTGTTCAACCTAAGCCATAGACTGTATATAAGTAGACGCAGCGTGCGTGACGTCATCCTATTGCTTTCATCCTAGCCGGGTTGAGCCTCCGACGGCGCGGTGCCATTGCTGAAAGTACCCGTATATCTGGAGACAAGGAGAGGTAGAGAGAGTTCTACGCTATGTGAGAGAGAGACACTCCACACGCGACTTCTTCCGGTGGTACTGTCCGCTAGTGGCGCCAATGACAGAGTCGGAATGAATGGGATCCTATGGGAGCTGAAATAAAAAATATTAACGCCAAATTTGACGCGTTTGTGAAATTATGACCCCCCCTCACACAATGAACCGTTATTGGAATATTTGTATTGGAAACTACCATAGAGCGTGATTTCCGGAGACGGGTCTCCCCCCATACCAACCTGGAAGTAGGCACGGACATCAAAACGAACACGGTGTCCATTTTTATATACAGTCGATGACCTATGTCTTTTACAGTGATAACCTAATGGAGACTAACACATGTTTATGGGCGCTTCAAGTTACCCTAAGGTGCTGCGAGTCTATGACATTAACACAGTGAGGCTCCTTTTTTTCTTTCTTGCCATCTGCGTGTCAGTCTAAACACCATGAGATCATTAAAATCTGTGCGTCGACCGGGCGAATCAAACTCAAACTTTATGTATAAAGCACTTTTCAGGCAGAGCAACACAAAGCGCTTTACAGAAACAGAACATTGAACAGAGCAACATTACCCACAGCCTCCCAGCACAAGCAAACTGGCACACACAGTAAATCTTGCAGTGTTAAATATGCAGTGTCAAAGTTCATTGACTCTTTCAGAGTTATTACAACAACGGAGGAAGTTGAATATTTACTAGTGTTGGTGTTAATTTGCAAAGCGCTGTGTCAATTAGACTCAACTTAGCCCCGCCCAAAGCTCCGCCCACCTCGTCTTCTCTCAAACTTTAGAGGCCGCCATTTTCATTGCGTCGTGACTCATGCGGCACCCGACCCTTGGCGTGGGCCGAGCTTCGGCTCGGACACCAGGGGTTTGGCTCGCAGCGGCGCTGAGGCCAACTCGGCGTGTCGCAGGCCCTCGCAGCCTTCGTCCACTGAGATGCAGACGCTGGCGGCGGTGCTACTCTCTGCGCCCTCCCCGATGCATATGGATATCCACTGTCTCAGGTCGACATTTAACACTATGGAAAGAATTAATTTAGCACCAAATCTGATAAGGACCCTATACACTCAGACACAGTGTTAAATTTAACTCTTTATGTGTTGATTTAACACTGGAAAATTTACACACACTCACAGACAGACAGACACACACACCGACACATAGAGTAGGCTGAACAAATGATGTTAACATCCTAGTTATAAGCTGGGTCAAAGAGATGTGTCTTGGGCTTCTCTTTGAAAACATATGCTTTTTTAAAAAAAAAAAATTTTAAGTTATTTTTTCCGGCGTCAGCGCCGTTTTTCCATCTTTATTGGATAGGATTAGTCGGAAACTGGGTTGAAGAGATCGAGGGTAGACATTGCAGACAATTCGACGAGCGTAGTCGACCTCACGACACAGCTGCTGATTTTCTTGCAGTGGGAGGCAGACTACTTGGAATCTATATGCTTTTGTTACTGCTTACCTCTGGCAGTAGCTTCCAAAATGCTACTCATGAATGGTAAGTGATACTAGTTGATCAACAATCTCTTTATATATGAAATGCAATGTGCAGCCCAGTAGCTCAGTCGGTTAGGCAGAGCGCTGGAAAGCACGCATATGCCTCAATGGCGCGGTGAGTCGGTGGTTCGAATCTCGGCACCTGACGTATATCCCGCATGTCCGCCCCCCATCTACACCTGTTTCCGCTAACGCTAATAAATAAAGCTTGGGGGATGTCTGGCGATGCCACATGGGAACATTCCATAGAGCTATTACTATTATAACTATATTACTATTCACTATTTTGTGGCACATTAGAAAAAAAATGTTAATAATAATAATAATAATACATACGTTTTATATAACGCTTTTCTAGACACCCAAACACGCTTTACATATTAAGAAAGAAATAGCTAAGGAACTAAGGAAAACAGAAAAACAAAACCCCAAATAAAACAAACAAACAAAACTGTAGACAAAGGGAAGGGAGGAACCGAGGAAAGCAGATTAGTTGTCAGAGGCTATCTTGAACAGGTGGTTTTTAGGTGGCTTTTAAATGATGGGAGTGAGTCGGAGTTGTAGATGGAGAGAGGCAGGGAGTTCCAGAGGGTTGGGGCGGCTCTGTCCCCCAGGGTTGGGCATTTGGCATTGGTGATGGGGGTGAGGAGGTTGTGGTCAGCGGAGCGGAGGCGGCGGGTGGGGGAGTAGCGAAGGAGGTCAGAGAGGTATGGGGGGCGAGGTGGTGCAGGGCTTTATAGGTGGTGAGGGGGTTACAAGAAAGTGTATCTAAATGAATTTGAATTGTGCTTATGCTCAAAGAAAGCCATATAAACTAGTGAGAAAAAATGGATGGACATAGACGAGTTGTGAATGTCTATATTGCATGATCGAGCTAGATCACCTAGACTGGGACTGGAGAAAGAGAGGTGGAGTGATGGGGAGAGAGGGAAAAGTGCTAATGGGTGAGGGCTGCGACACAGAACGAAAGTGTAATACAGATACTACATAAACAAACTGTTATGATTCGTATAGCTAATATGAATGAATATGGACTCAGTCAGAGAAAAGGCTGGATGCCTCTCCGGGTCATCCGTTTGATACAGAAAATCAAGAATCAAACACAAAACATTCGCAGCACACACTGTGCAAAAGGATAAACAAAACACCAGTGTACAGGTAAAGCGAGTCTCTGGACACAGTAATAATAAATGTTCATATTAAAAAGTCTTGGTGTGAGTACTCATCTCCGGGAGGTGGTCCGTGACCGACGAGCCCGATCCGGAGGTGGAAGAGGTCGATCCTGTAGTCGAAGATAGCTTCAGGTTACCTAAACAGCTAACTGGCTAACTGGCTAACAGGTGGTGACACAGGAGCACAACAGGTGTATCGATCTAGCTATCAGAAACATAAACTTGTCAACCTAGCACTGACCCAGGAAGAACTTGGACGTTGCGTCGGACTCGCGCCCGAAGCC
>OMKY01090015.1:0-10261 GCA_900302395.1 Bregmaceros cantori | reverse complement strand
TATATATATATATACAGCACGGCGAACAGTTTGAGCAAATCCCTCAATCATATGTAGACCTAGTAGCCCATAACTTTCTCATCATCGGCCAGTCTGTGGAAGCTGATTGGCCAAGCCGAGGTAAACACAGCCTTTGGCAAAACGTCTTTCCGATCCGGCCGCAGGACTAGACAATGTTTTCTTTTTTTTTTTTTTTCAATTTCTTCGGAGATGGCTTCACGGCCACACACAGCGGTCTGACAATGACGGATGGTGGTTATTCAAACCCTTCGCTAGGATGTGTAAACGGCTTGAGGCCCATCCGGCTAGCTCACTATTCAATCTGTTGCTCCGGTGGTGCTTTGTTTAAGGTTCCCTGAGAGTGCAAAAAAAGGCAGAAGGAAAGAATTAAAATTATTCTGTGACAGTTTAACAGAAAGTATGATTTAGTTCATCTCACCACTATGCTAGGCTGTCCGATGCCACAGCACCAACTCCTGAAAGTTCACCAAATATATTTGGTGGACTTTCAAACGTCAGTGCAACTGTATTAACGTGAAAACCGGGTTTAAAACGGCATTCACATTCACTTCCTCGTCTGTCCACAAGATGGAGCCCCAGATTCTTGCCGACTGACAGTGAAAGTGGACGAAAGGAAATGTTAAAATATATAGAGAACAGAAAAAAATGTTTTGTGGATTTGATAATGTTCCGTTTCTGTTCCGGAACAGTTAAAGAAATATTTTTTTGTTTCCGTTTCCGCTCCTCATAAAATTCCTTGAAATTATTTTCGGTTTTCGTTCCTTGGTGCCAAGTCATGTCTATCATCTTAATGACAAAACCCTTACTTGTGTGTGTGTGTGTGTGCCTCTGTGTATGTATGTGTATGCGCTTGCTTATTAATCCTCAAGGATAGTGAGCTAAGCTACTGGGCCATTATTATCACAAGTTGTGTAAGAAAGTTCAAAAGATGGCATCTGTAGCTTCTACTGAATGTTCAGCACTGCTGAGTTGATGCCTCATGCGACCGTTACAGATGCTGGATAATGTAGCGGTGCCAGTTCTGCTTTTAATCATGATCGGCATTATTACAGACCCAGCAACAGCTTGCTTCGTTCATACCAACGTCCCCTCCCAGTGGTAGTGAGCGGCTGCTGTGGCAGCTGTCATTAGGGGGGGGCGGTGTCTACAAATAGGCCCGCACTGCAGACAGGGGGCGACCTCACAAGTCCTCATTCTGTCAGGCGAGTTGGCTTCGCCTGCACGGAAGTTTTTTATTTATTTATTTTGTACATTCGCTGGAGTCATTTTGCATTAGCTGTCACCGATACGGACTCTCCCACCATGTCTCTGACTAAGTACAGCGGCAGGAAATTGCAGGATTTCATCTCGAGGCCTTTAGCCCTTTCCTCCAAAACCGGGGAAGGAAGCAATTGCATTTCCGATGGTGCATGGTGATACTGCGGACAGTTAAATCATCATGCACCTGCCAAAAAAATAAAATTGAAATAAATAAATGAAATATTTATAGGACCAACACTAGGAATGTGCCATCGCCACCAAGTGCCACCGAAGTACCTCATTCCTATACATACATACATGCAGGATCGCGTGAACATTTAAGTAAAAAGTACACTTGACAAAAAAAACATGTGAAAATTCGAATATCCATTCTGATGAAAAGTGTCTTTTCCAGTAGTTACCTAATGTTCAGAAACAAAAATGAAGCATTAAATGTTGTTTGAATATTGGTGTGTAAATTTAAGTATAGATCATCTCCTTTAACTTATAATCCATTTATAATTCATACAGTAAATATTGTTGTCCTCAAAAATAACACAGGACTGAATTAGTATTTGACTTTCAATCCATAGGTAGTTACATTAACTCTATTGCCACTTGCACATATGCTGTAAATCGTTTAGCTATCCAATTAAGGTTAGGTTTTTTGGTCGCATTGGTTTGTCTGTCTGTCACCAGACTAACTGGAAAAGTAGTGCAAGGATCTGAAAGAAATTTTGTAGAGTTGTTGGAAATGACAAACGGATGAATTGATTAAATGTTGTCTTTGGTGCCTTTCTGTAGCCTATAAGTAACAAACTATAAGTAACAAACATAATTGTTTTCTTGAAGCGCTACAAGGAACACAGCTGCCGACGTCAGGGATTATGCACATGCGCAGCGAACAACCCAAAGCTAACTTGCTAACAAAAACACTGGGTTCCGGGTCGCACACAAGAATTGCGACTTGCAAGTTTAAACCAGGCCGTTCCGACGATATATGTAGATTGTTGCACTGCGTATAGACCGATCCCCCGCAACCAGTCGGCAGAGAATTGGCTGGTTTATGGCTGCCGTTTGCCGCGTGCTGCAGACTATGAGAGCTTGCTGTTTGACAAAGTGTGCGTTCTTCGTGTGTGCTGCCCCCACAATAATACCAGTATCATTGAGGCTGTCTGCTGTCGTTGTCGAGTGAACAGACAAATTTTTAAAAATGTCGGGACAATATCGCATCCCTAACAAATGGTTTGCTTTAAGATTTTGCTGCTGTTCAAACTCAGCATGAAACCACCCCAAATGTAATAGATTAAAAACGGTCTGAAATGTTTTAAATTAAAAAAAGTTCAAATCTTCATTTTTCCATTTCAATTGCTATTTCATCATCTTTTAGTTAAATATAATGGAATTAATTAAACTCTTTGTTTCTTATTAAACATGCACCGTTTTTTGAACTGCAATTGATTGCTCATTCGGTGAGACAAAAGAGAGATGTGAATGGAATTTATATATATAACTCATATATATTTTTAAAATGCACCAATAATCGTTTTCATAATCAAATCGTTGCCACTGAGTCGTAATCGAATCGTGAGGTAACCAATGATTCCCACCCCTAATTGTAAGTTACATTGTAGGTATAGGATTCCAGAGCGTCTAGATGTTTTGGCATCAGTGGTCTTGGCGCAGGTTTGCACTCTCTGGGTGCTTCTAGTTCCTACTTTATTTAGCCCAGTTCCCGAATAAATCCTTTCTGTTTGTCGGACTGCATGCATTGATTTTTACTCACGCTTTTATCCACCCTTGTCCCGTGAGTTACTCTTCCGGACTATAATTGAGTGGGGCCAAGAAATAAAAGGAAAAGTCAGTGTGGATTCAATAAAACAATGATAGATCTGTGCGCTGTCATGCTGGAATTTGGCCAGCTTAGTAAGGCAGGAAAGCTGCCGCCGCCTTGTTACAAATGGCCTCCGTGTCGGCCTCGAAAGTTAATTTGTTATGCAGGACGCTTCCCGCATGCTTGTAGAAGTCAACAAGCTTCGATGGTACTCCACTCAGCGCGGAGGTGTGCGGGAGTGCCTAGTTTGATCGACACTAATGGTTACAAATCCTATGGGCTCCCAAATTGGCTTAACAAAACTCTGCCCCGAAGGATTGGTAGAAGGTAAAGCACGCAGAGGGAGACAACCCAAGGGATGGCGCGACCACATCAACAAATGGTCAACCTACTGAACCTAAATAGAACAACTTTAGAATCAAAATAAAGTTTATGCCATTGTCAACTAGAAACACTCAGGGATTGCAAACCTGCACCTAAACCCTAAACTTAACTCCTAAACCTAACCCCTAAATCTAACCCCTAAACCTAGTCTAACTTAAAATGGAATTTTTTTTTTTTTTTGGCAATTTTCAGGGTGAAAAAAAGACGCACAGAAGTGCTCGGGATTGCTCGAACTCAGGACGTTGTCATTGAACTCATGTATGTTACCACTGCGCTATACAAGCTGATGCAAAAATGGGGAGCAGACAACCTTAAGTTGTTAGGAGACTAAATCCGGCTCGGGCGCAGCTGCGGGAGACACGCGGGATCGTTCAGCCGTTAATATCATATCAAACTTTAGTTATCTAGCACTTTTCATGCAGAGCAATGTTAGGCTACAGAAATGAACCAAAATTGAATCACTTCTTTCTTTTGTCATTTCCAGAAATTTTCATCAACTTTTTCAGTTATCGAGGGGACAAACCAACATGGGTGAAAACATAACCCGCGCTCTGCGGGCTCCGCCCACGGCGCAGGTAATAATGTATATTAAATACAAATAGATTAAATACAATATATAGCAGGTGGGCGTAGACTATGTTTAGGGAAGGGGGGTGGAATAGGTGACCAGTGAGAAAGCTGAAGATCGTGGTGGGACTTCGTCCGGAGCGCCGTTGGTGGCGAGTTGGGGTCACTCAGAAGCCACTTAGCAGTGGGATAAAAAGTGTTCTTTGTGCCTAGTCTGTGATTTAAGCGTCAGGCTCCCGTTTGTTGTGTTATCCCATGGAATAATATACACCAGTATTAAATAATCTGTGAAGATTGTTAGAATGTTTTATCTGACTGTGTCATTTGCTTTCCACCATAAAAAGTGGAAAGCAAATGCCTGTAAATAAAGTTATTTTGGGAGTAGAAGTTATCAATGTTGCAATAAACCTGCACATTTATAGAATGTGAGTAATTTCATTTCCAGTCGCTCTCCTTCTTTCTCTCTATCTGTCTTTGTCTTTCTTTCGACTTTCTCTTTCCTCTCGTCTCTCGCTCCCTCTCTCCTTCCTCTGTCCTGCTCCAAGGTGTCATTGTATGAGTCACTCTCTAAGGTTGTTCTCCAGGTGGTTGTTCGCTCCTGTTGAATCAGAGCTGAGCCGAGAGACGCCAATCTCCCCCAATCTCTCACCACCACGGCCTCACTCGGATAACTGCTGGGATAACGTCTGCCAACTCTCTCTGAAGTGATCACAACGACAAGACCATGTATGGGGTTGGATGTGTGCCGGGGTCTAACCCACCGCACCAATTAGCCAGCCCCAAGACCATGTAACATTTTTAATGGGCTGACAGCATTAATTTTAATGTGTCCTTCCTATATATTGTATGTGGCAGCAGCTTGGGCTACTGCCGTTACTGAGAGCCGTATTAGGCTTAGAATGCAGAGTGCCTTGGACTATAGATCACAGGTCACTGCATGATATATTATCTGGGCAGACATGGGTTGCAGTGGAGGAATGCTATCAATATGGTACAAATCTGAATGCTTTAAAAGGTTTCCTTGGGGAGGTTGTCTGACTATCCATCCACCCACACATCTTTTAGGCAGTACCGGGAGCCTTGTATGTCCCATGTACAGACTAGAAGCACTCAGAGATTGCAAACCTGCGCTGTAGTGGTACGAACAAATGGTACTTTTAGTACTAGCAGTATGTGTGGCAGCCCATTATCAGTGCTCGTATGGGGAACAAGATCGTGACGTCAGGCGAGGAAGCCTGCTGCCATTTTAGGTGGCGCGCGCCGCTGCTTTCGCCTCCTGGCGGAACTTGTGACACGCGGGAATCGCCGCGTGCGCGCACGCACACACATATCAACACACACAGCAACACACACAGTGAAGCAGCCCGCGTTGATAAGCACACACGTGTGCATGCTGTGTGTGTATGTGCTCGCCGTGTGCTCGGCACAGGTGTGTGAGATGCGGCCACGCGGCGTGACGTCATTACGGAGAACGCGGATCGCGTACCCGTTAATATCAAATCAAACTTTATTCATATAGCACTTTTTGTGCAGAGCAATGTCACTTATAGGTTACGGAAATGCACCGAAATTTAATCACTTCTTTGTTTCGTCATTTTACAACAACTCTGCAAAATTTAATCCAACGCGGGTGAAAACATAATCTGCTCCGCGGGCTACGCCCTGGCGCGGATAATAAACAAGAGGTAACTGTGGATCTGGAAGAGTGTGACTCCAGCGTGTGGAGAGGAACGTCTATTTTTTTGAATTAATAATAGCGGGGCTGCAGAGAGTATGAAACCCGTTCTGCTCACAACAGCAGCATAGGTGTGCGTATATCACCTAATAGATGGCACCGCAGCCTCGGCCCCGATTGGAAGAAAATATGCTCGCTGCCAAATGAACAATGGCCTTTCATTTCCTCAGAGCACTGGAGCGTAAAATAGCAGTGGTGTTAGATTTACTAATAACTAATGATTCCACATGGACGAGAGCACACACGTTTCGCCGTGTGCCGCCATTGGTAACGCTGATGCCAGGAGGTTGTTGTATACCCGATACTCGGAGCATAGGGGATATATGAAATTTGTTTCAGGATACTTTTCTGAGTCAGCATAGTGCGGGTGTGGGCCATTCTGGCATTTTTTGGGTGCAAGCCTAGTCCCTAAACCTCGTCTGACCTAAAATGAAAAAAACAAACCAACAAAAAAAGTGCAATTTGCTCGCGACGTGATTCAAACTCGGAACGTTGGCATAAGAGTTGGACGCGCTGCCGCTGCGCTATACAAGCTGATGCATAGCTTGGGAGCAGACAACCTTAAGTTGCTGTTGGCGGCACGTCCGCCATGTTTTAAGTTTATTTATATAGAACTTTTCACGCAGAGCAATGTTACTTATAGGCTACAGAAATTCCTCAAAATTCAATTCACTTCTTTTTTTTTCGTCATTTCCAACAAGTCTGGAAATTTTCATCCAGATCCGTGCTCAACTTTTTCAGTTATCGAGGGGACAAACCAACGCGGGTGAAAACATAAACATAACTAACACATAAACATGACAACATAAATAAATAAATAACACTAGGCAAATCAAGTCAAGATCAGAATAGAATTAAAATAACCAAATTAAATCTCTAAGCATGTTCAAAATGATTTTTCTTTACACTTCTTGACACGTCCATTATGCGAATGGATGAAACTGTGTGTACGTACTACTCTGGGAGTCGAGGCTCTCACAGAGCTCCGTCTTGGCCTCTCCGTTGGGCCTCAGGCTGGCCTTGGGGTTGAACTTGCTCGACATGGTGGCCGCCGTCACCACTGCCTTGAGGCTGCGCGTCCGTTTGGGCACGTTCTGCTCCGGGTGGAGCAGCACCACGTAGACCTTGGGCATGTAGAGCAGACCCAGGGACACCCAGGCACTCAGGCTGACGGAGATGGTCAGCGTCGTCGTTTGGATGTACATCTACGACAGAGGAGCAGGAGGCAGGGATACGTTTCATTATTTACAGGCAACAACTCCCAAGTCCAAACTCTCATTCTTCTGAAAATGGCAAATGAAGAATTCATACGCAAGTTCGGGGACTTCATTACGTGCACACACCCCACTCACTCTCCTGCAATCGGGCCAAACCGTGCACCGGTTCCTATTCGGCCAATTCACGGGTCACTCCCACAGCAATTCCTAACCCCGTCGGCAGTGTGTATAAGAGTGCCTTCCCGCTCAGTCGGGTTCTCCTTCGTTCCAAAACATACCCACCCACCCTACCCCTTTTGGACGTTTACCCCTACGGGAGCCAAAGGAGTTTCTCGTCCTCGGGCTTGGCCTGACGCCCCATTCAACCCAGCCCCATCCTGGTTCCAAACGCTCTACCGGGACTAGCCTTCGAGCTCCTCTACTTAAACCACCATTGCCTTGTATTGTGTGTTTGTTCTGCTCTGTTCCACATATCCATAGAATGAATGGTCTCATAATCACGGGCCTCACGGGCTAACCGACTCACCAACCTCCTACTGCGCAGATCAGTTCCTCGAAGTCCGTTGCACAGACCAATCCGCCTGGTCTAGGTACGGTATGAACGGTGTACCTCATAACTACGGACCGACATGTCTTATGGTAACCGGCGCATCAACCCCCTACTGCGAAGATCCTTCGGATCTGTCATAGTTAGTTTCAGCAGTCCATTATACTGACCAACACGTCCGGTTCAGGTACGGTATGAATGACACCTCATGATTACGGGCCGGCCAAGCAACATAGTTGCATGCTATCGGTTGTGCCTGGTCCAGGTTGAATGTACTTGTTGCCCAGACCATCATGTCTGGCCCATGCTAGTTGTAAGCTCTGCTGCCCCCTTACTATTGAGTGTGAGCATTATCATTGTCCGTGAAAAGTATTTTCCATTGACCTATAGTTCAAGAATGGAAAATGCAACATTTTGGTCAACTTTCAAAGTTGAAAAAAGAAATGGCGAGGAAATGTATGGCACATTTCCCATTTATCATTTCAACTTTCAGAAAATTCCCTAATGCACCTACAATCATGATCAATTTATCAACTTCAAAACATTTCTTCAAAAAAAAGTGAGTTAACAATAATTGAAATGATTCTTTCAAGGGGGCTGGTATTGCTGTAATAGTGTGCTAAATAAACACCCTCTGAACAAAGAGTGGAGATCTCCAAGTATGTTCCTCAGTACGGTGGTCTTGATATTTTAAAAAACATCATTTTCAATCCGTTTTAATCAAAGTTCTTAGTTTTACTTGTTTTACTCTTTTACTTGATGTGTGTGCAGATATGGTAAAAGTACTGGGATTTCTTACTTGAGTAAGAGTAAAATACTTTTGAGTAAGACTACAAAGTACTGATCCAAATATCTACTCAAGTAAAGTAAAAAAAAAAACAGGCTGAGAATTGTACATGAAAAGTATTTTTAAAAGTAAAAAGTACATGCTATAAAATGTACTCAAAAAGTATTTTTGAAAGTATAAAGTACAATAGTACAAAACCTAAATTTGTCTTAACACTTTACAGGCGATATTTTTTTGAGGGGCACACCCAGATACTAAATGAAAACAACATATTAACTGCTACTGTACTCAGTGCATTACCGATTACCGCCCCCTACTGATTCATTCGCGCTATACACATAGTCCTACCATGTTGTTGCAGAAAAAGAGGAAAAAGTAAGGAGTAGAAGTACTGGTATTCATGTAAAAAATGTACTGAGTGGAAGTAAAAAGTATTCACAGGAAAAAAAGTACTTCTAAAAGTACAGATACTTGAAAAACTCTACTTAAGTACAGTTCTTAAGTATTTGTACTTCGTTACTTGAAAATCTGTGTGTGTGTGTGTGTGTGTGCAGATATGTGCCATCCACATGTGGACTCAACTATTCAACACAAAACTGAGAAGAGAGAGAAAGAGAATGTAAGTCAAATATACAATTGTCCATATTTAGTATGTCCATTCTGTCAAGGTGAATACATTTCATTTTAATTTTCAGATTAATAACACTGGAATATATTAATTGCCGATTCATCTCTGGCTCCCTCACTCACAAGCATACTAATAAAGCTAGGGAATCACCATGCCAACCAACAACAAAAAAACCTTACCTACCATTCAACCTATCATTACAAAGTTAACATTCTAGTAGCATACACTAGGGCTGCAACGATTAGTCGATTAATCAATGATCAATTTTAAAATTAATCGGCAACAAATGTAATAATTGATAATCGCCAAGAAATTGAATCATTGTCACTTTGCCAGCTTTGTGCTGCCATTACCCCAATTGGCCCAGGTGAATTTGATATACATCATACATCATAGTTGAAAATATGAAATATTAACGGGTCATAACTGATGGAAAAAGGTAAAAAAGAAGAAAAACGTCAAATATAATTTTAAAAAAAATCTAAATATTGTGATATAAATTTATCTCCAAGAAAGTAACTTGTACATTTGTTGGTTAAGAAGAACCAAATTTGACTGGCTTTGAAGTTAACAAGATTAATCTCTTGCAATTGTTGATCAGCGTTAACATCTTGGGGATTTCCTAAAAGAAAAAAAGCGCCCAACCGATTATTCGACTAATCGTTTAAATAATCGGCAACTAATTGATTATTAAAATAATCGTTAGTTGCAGCCCTAGCATACACTCAATGCAGCTGCGGAACATACCAGGCCTCACGACAGACACACTGCATGCACGGTGCCAAGCCATCACGACCGCCGCTGCGTCCATGTCGCTCACAGGAAGCAAGGGATCAAATATTTGATAAAAAAGAAAGTAAATTAAAGTGTGTCCAGTCACAGCGATGTGGAGAGGTAGCAGTCTAGTGCAATGGTGGTCACCTAGGCAGACTGGAAACTGGTCCTCAACTGAAACTGGTCCGTTTTCATTACAGTCAACCCCACCCCCTATCCACATCCAACCCCACACCCCCTTCCAAGAAATGCAATACAAATCAATGCAAGAAGAACAATGGGGAAGACGAATGGAATGGTGAGAGGGGGGAGGGGGTCATTAACATTTCACCAATTACCCATCAAAGGCCAGGAAGGTGCGGGGGTAGGGGGCAGATACTACTGTTAATTTGAGGCATGATGAGAATTTCAAATGATGGTAACCTCAGAAATCATGTTTTAAAAGGTTTTCTATGTTTACCTTGGGTGTGGGGGGTCATGGTGCAACTGTATACTGGTCGTTTTGTGATTGCTTCACAATGTTCGGGT
>OMKY01090005.1:3581-18306 GCA_900302395.1 Bregmaceros cantori | reverse complement strand
GGTATTTAATACCTTGTATCAAATTATTTGGCCGTAATAATCCCTGCATTTCCAAAGAGGCGTCTCCGTGCGCGCTCCCGCGGGGGTGCTTTTTCTGGCAAGGGGTGCCAAATCCGGCACAACAAACCCAAGGCATTAAACAACACAAGGGCATTAAACAACAGACCAAACGCACGCACGAGATGGCGGCGCTGCCTGGGCTACTCTGATTGGTTGGACCCAAGTTAGTCTGGCACCACGACGATCTGTTTACACCGGTCGTTAAACTGTCCTTTCCTTTCGACTTGAATTGAAACATTGCGTTTCAGTCGAAGGAACGAAATTAACCGTTCCGGGAACAATATTTTTGCGTTCTAACCGGTTCAGGAACGTCAGTTTATTGGTGGAACACATAACCGGAAACGTCATAATTCCGTTTCTGTTCGGAACGGAATGATTGGAAAAAAATATTGGTTCAAAGCCCTGATTGTAACACGGAGAAGCAACACGAGGAGTCACCCGCCTCGGCTTTAGATAGTGAAATGCACCGCAAGATGTGTGCTGTTGTCAGTCGGTAGTTATCATTAGTGGCAGGCAGGAAGTAAGGGGGAGTGTGTTTGTGGCAGGCGTGGCGGTTTGCGGGTCCTTCCTGTAACCTAAACGACACACTGACAGGCTAATGAGACTGAATGATGATGAGGCTTAGCGGTAGCAGGGCCCTCGGGACAACTGGGGTCAAATCTGGGAGAGTTGAGATACGTTTTGGGTAGCACACTTCATTCGTTTCCAATGGCTCATTTACAACAGCCGCTTTTTTTGCCACCAACTGGAATTATGCGAGGCAGGGGCCCATGGCCCAGTGGTCAAATTGTTTGTTCATACACACAAAGTCATTCAAATGATGTGCCAATGATACTAGAAGTATGCAGTCAGCGGCGACAGCTGAAGGGATATCCCAGAAATGCAATAGAAGCGTCAATAAATGCCAGCAATATTGTAGAGCCACGCTTTCTGTAGTAATTGTGACATCACAGGGGCCTTTTACAGTACAGGCCAGACTGGACCAAGCATAAATTCGGCCATCTTTATTCAGCCATCATGATTTGTTGACCTCAAATCTCATCGGTACATGAATCTACCCTAGAGCATTACTACACCAAATCTGGGACGAATCCATCCATCCGTTCAAAAGTTATGTTCACACGAAGGACCTACTGCGGCGGCTCACCTGGTAGCTCCGACACACGCCCAAAACCATTACGTCCTCTATGTGCCACGTCTCAGGGATTTAATAATATATGGTCATAATTCTATAATTATGGGCTATTTCACTGTTCTAGTCATATAGTTGTCACTGAAGGGGGGGGGGGACTTGCACGTCACTCAAGGACTGTCCATCACTCAAATCCTTTGTTGCTGATACAAAGAGATATCTGTTAAATATCCAATGAGCCCCAATCTGGTTGTTCGCGGACAGACGGGTGAAATTTAGCAACCATGCTAATCCCAACGTGTAACCATATCTTCATGATTCATGCTGCAATGATTGCCATCTTTTGTTCCATGCTGCAATGATTAATGGCTCTGTACTGTCTGCCCTTGAATAAATTTCATTCATTCATTCATTTCCGCCAGTGTTTAAGCTGGGACCCCAGAACAAGTTCATCTGTCTTGCTGTGCGATGCATGAATGACTAGATTGTTCTGACTTGCCAGGCTAAGTCAACTTGGCTGAACGTCTCCTTCTCTGGCAGTTAAAAGCCTGACACTAATGCACGCAGAGAAGTAAGCACACTCTCCCTCCCCAACACACAGTACCATAAAGGTGTGAATGAATGTAGAACGTACACACAAGCCCACCAGACGTTTGTGTTGCTGTGAAGAGAAAGGAAACGGTGTCTGGTACCATTGTCCGTGTATTTGTGCCCGGCGCAGCCAGTGTAGAAGTGGGGGTGCACTATGGGCCAGGGGTCACAGCACAATTATCATGCAGTCTCACTCCCGTGAGGACAAACGGAGGCATGCACTGCAGTGTTCTCTTGCAGCCTGCCCAACAGAACCCCCATTGCCGTAGCATCAGGCGTTAATGAAGTCTCAGTGGAACTGCGTCGGCATTGAAGACTGAACAACACAATCTGAACCCTTCCTCTGGTCAACTACGATTCTAGGAAACGCCTCTTTTCAAATGGCTGTTAACTTTCAGAAATGTCTTTGAAAAGGGGTATTCAATTTTCGTCATGACATTTAGAACTGCAACTGATTCATTGATGATTATTGATTATTTAGTTTGTTGCCAAGTATTTTGTTGGTTCCGCTGTCCACTCAAAAGTGTTTAATATGTGTTGCCCCCGATTACATCACGATACACGATACGTCTTTATGATTAAATGTATTTATTTCACCCTTTTCTCAGTTTAAGGCATTATCTTGTCTTCATAATAATCCATTTTGTATTTGTACTCTTTTCTAATTCATGTGATACAAATCACTAGCACAGATGTGTATGTATGTCCATAATATAAATCCAAATGTAAACTAGAAGCACTCAGAGATTGCAAACCTGTACCTAACCCCTGAACCTAGCCCCTAAACCTAGCCCCTAAACCTAACCTAACCTAAAAAAAAATGCATCTTGAAAAAAAGATGCAAAGAAGTGCTTGCAACGTGATTCGAACTTAGGACTTTGGTGTCAAAGTCGAGCACTGTACGTTGGCCATTTGAGAGACTAAATGCGCCTCGGGCGCAGCTGCAGGAGACGCTCGTGATCACTATGGAGAACGGGGCTCGTTCACCCGTTAATAATAATGAAGTATGACTATTATGTTATCTATAGGCTACAGAAATGCCCAATTTTTTTTATAATTTCTTTCTTTCGTCATTTCCACCAACTCTGGAAAATTTCATCAAGATCCATGCTCAACTTTTTCGGTTATCCAGGGGACACACCAACATGACCAAAAACATAACCTGCTCCGCCCCGGCGCAGGTAAAAATGAAATTACTTTAAAGTTTCATGAACATTTATTCTTTACAAATATTGCATCAGTTATGCCATTTTTTCCATTTGAAAATTCCAGCATGTCAACTCCATTCCAGCTTACAACATACCTAAAATAAAGTGGATTTTGTGGAAGTTAAAAAAAAAAAGAAAAAAGGTTGAAACACAAAATGAACTGGACTTTGAGCAACCTAAACTATGCTCACAATCAGAAGAGGCAAAAATGATTACGGATACAGACACTGCCTTTATAGACTTCCTACAGTTCTGTATGTCCTTCTAAAACCAGATGTAAAGCATGTGGCACAGGATGTATCCTGCTCATCGCCTATAGCACATGCTGCATGCCTGGATACTTGCACCACAGATGGGCCACACATCAAAGACAACTGCTAAAAGGATGGCTCCGAAATGCAATAGAAGTGTTGATGAACCCCAGAAACATTGTCGAGCATAGAGCTGGGTGATATGACAATATGTATCGTGAGGATGAAGGAGGAACGTGTCTATTGTGACCTTTTTCCTGTATTGTTTCTACGACACACTGTGAACTGCTTGTATGGAGCGCGGACACACACATACACTCACACACTCACATACAGAGGGGGCGAAAAGGATAGGAGAAAAATGCACTTTAACTCATTCAGTGCCAACACGTTGAAAAACCGAGACGTGCCGAAATTAAAACATGTGTTTTTTCGAGATCCATAGAAAATTAAGTTGTGTCCTTTTACAAACACTTGGCAAAGGAAACTTCAAAAGCTTGTTTACATTATTTAGGTAGAGCCTCCAGAACAGGGGTGGGTGTTGCTAAAAACTGCTGATTTCTCACAAAATCTTGAAAATGCAGGTAAAGTGCCAGTGGTGGTGGAAACGCGTCTTTGGCACTGAATCAGTTAATATTCTGCGCTATAGGAATGAAGTTAACATTCAACAAATCAATCCGGTCAAAAGTAGTGGATAAAACAAAAATTCAGCCATCTTGAATTCAGCTATCTTGAATGTGGTGTCCACTACTACACCAGAGCTTTAATGCACTGAATCTGGGAGACGTTAACACACCCGCGGTTATTTGTATGTCCCTCTGCACATAACTCTTTCAGCGCCAAGCATTTTAACTCGCATGAGATGTTCACCGATGTTTTCTACATTTGAAAAATAGCTTGTTTGATGTCCTTGGCAGTAACTCTGCTGCACCTGAAGAGTTGTTACTATTTCTGAATAATTTGTGTCATTCCTTTTTATAATATTTTCTAAATAAATAAATTACTGTCTTCCAAGACGGCATTGGCCAACTTTGTAACCACCAAACCCGTTAACATATGCCAGAACAAACAGATGACGCAAGTTTTCACTTTCTGGTTTCTGCAGAGTGCAGAGTCCTTTTGTCCCAACTCGAATGACCACATTTGGTTTCCACGTAAACGTTCCCTGAATATCTTTCATTCCCCCCACCGTGCACGAGCACACACCCACACAATGTTGCTCCAGCGGGTTCAGTGGCTCTGCTAATGCATGTGTGAAGTCAAACGCGCTAACTGTAAATTATGTCACGCTGTTCGGAGGCTCAGACGGCTGTGTGCTGGCACTGGGCCATACTCAACAATTGGGAAATAAATTAAAGAAGTGTGTTTGTGTGTGTATGTGTCCCTATGTGTGTGTGTGTGTCTGTGTCTGTCAGTCTGTCTTGATGAGCTCTTTTAAACTTGTGTGGAGATACCAGAGCTTGAGTTATCTAGAGGATTTCCTGGGAGGAGTCAAGTGGGCTAATGATCGCAGAAACTGTCCAATGTCTTTATGGTTTAGAGGAACCATCTTGAGGAGAGAAGACAATATGTGTGGTTACCTACATATGGAGTGTCTGTATGGGTCGGTGCATTGTTTGTGATTATACTATATTGTAAGAAGTTGGGGCTGGTATTTCGGATTACTTCATGAATCAAAATAATTTGATAAATTCAAGTTATTTTTTTGGGCACGAGCACCGTTTTTAAATTCTTTTTATTGAGAGATAGGGATTAAATTGAAAACTGCGATGAAGAGTCGGGGCGGAGACATTGCAGAAAAGCCAGAGCGGGGACGGGAACCCGTGGCAGTGCTCGACCTATCGTCTGTGGGGCGCTCTCTA
The DNA here is from genome assembly GCA_900302395.1 of Bregmaceros cantori. Classification (NCBI taxonomy): domain Eukaryota; kingdom Metazoa; phylum Chordata; class Actinopteri; order Gadiformes; family Bregmacerotidae; genus Bregmaceros; species Bregmaceros cantori. Next base: position 13,202 of record OMKY01090005.1, on the reverse strand, counting down.
TAAGCACTGTGCCACCCAATTTGAGAAATTAAAAGGCTTGAGAAATTTGGTGTCTGTTTACTCATATTGGCAGCAGAACCCCCTGAGTCACTTTGGCTTGGGTAAGTTTGCTATACTAGACTATTGAATTGCTGTTCCCATGTTTCTCAAATGTCCTAGCCTTTCCCATTACTTGAGATTTGATTCCTAACAGGGATTCACATATTGATCAATAATTATTAAATGTAAAATGGCACAAACTGCTCTCACGCGGAAGTGAGTTTTAATGTGGACGGGAGGTGCAAACGGAAAACAAAAATCTGAAAATGTTCCTGTGTGGACGTAGCCTTACTTGACTCAAATGTGTTTGTGTCCACCCTCCATTGGGTGTTTGTGCATGAGTGCATGTGATTGGCTGTCTATCTGTATTATATTGCTCAATGTCCACATAAGCATGTTTTTCTTCTCGAAAATTATCACCAAGCATTGTCAATTGAAAATGTTTTCCCTGTTGCATGATAATTTGATTGAATTATACTGCATCCATCCATGCGGCCGTCTCTTGCAGTGAAAATCACGCGCTTATGGCTAATGTTCGCACATTAGCAATGCTTGCGAGTTTGTATGTGTTCGGTTTTCAACTGGTAAAGCCTGTGAATTTCATGAGTCACATTACACAGCCGTTGGCGCGGTGATGTTATGGAAACAGGAACAAGTAATCAGATGATGGACTGAACATTGGCCACACACGCACCCACGCACAGCCTCTTACACTCTTCATTAGGTGTCTGATGGAATTGCACCTCATTTGAATCTGCATGCGTCCTCAATTCATCAACTTGCGGAATAGACTTCCTGTACTTGTGCAAAGCCAGATGATTGGCTGCGCCCACACCTGGTTGTATTTTAGAATACTAACCCCCGTTTATGCTTTTACGATGCTGTTTAGTTAATGATTTGTTGAATATTTCTGTTAGTCGATCATAGCATGATGCAAGCACATAGTTCATAGTTCTGCCTGTGAGCATTGACGTAATGGCTTAAGTGCCTGCTCTTGAGACTTTTAGCCTAGGGTTCAGATTTGGGTCGAGTTAGAACAAATACTTTGAGGTCCTGCCCACATGGCTCTGGGTTAAGAGAGCAGGCCGCACACGATTTTAAGCCAAACCACTGCCGTTTTCGGCACAGAGCCTTTTAGCCGACTTGATCTGATCAAGTTCCAGACAGTGTACCATTACTGAAATAGGGCTGTGGTACCACATTGTGTTGACAAAGGTAAACACAAAATTATTTTTGAAGTTTTTTTTAATGGGTTTTATATTTACTCATTCAGTGCCAATTTAGACCAAACTTGTGTAAATACAGCCAAAATTAGTCATGGCTTATAGCTGGGACTGGAAATCTAACTCCAGTACTCTGGATTTGAACCAAATCCAAGTGCAGGCCACCCTACAGTAGCGAAACTCCTTGCACTATAGCAATTGAAAACTCAGAACATTCATAGTTTGCTGGTATACGTACGCCGTTATCACATACGACTATATGTGTGGCACCACCACAACGCTGGCATTTTAAGGATGGGATGACATCCTGATATGAAATTGTCAAATTCATGATATTTTGCCTCTAAATGAATAAAAAACATTTTATTTCAACCCCGCACACACACACACACAGACACACACACACACACAGCCCCCGGTATGCAGGCGCGCCGCAGACAAAAAAATAGATTTTTAAAATTCACGGTCAAAGCTGTAATTCTGTAATTCGAGATAGAGTTAGAGGAGGCGGGGTAGACACATGCACAGTTGCGCGCGCACACTGTTCCAAACACCCACGGAGGGGGAGGGGGAGGAGAACTGGCTGTCAGGCACCGTCGCGAATCCGATTTGGATAGCTGTTTCAGGGACCATGGTCGTCGGGTTTGTGAATGGAGGCTAGCGAGCCGCCGCGGAGGCAATCGAGCATGGCCACCGGGGCCGTGCTCGCTGTCCACCCCGGAGGCAATCGAGCACGGCCGGCTGTGCTCGGAGGTCGCTCTGGAGGCGGGTGGGGAAGCAGAGCGCGGGCGCCGGGTGTCACGGAGGAAGCAGGGCCGTACGCCCGGTGATATCCGTCCGCCGTCGTCTTGTGCTTCCTCCTCGCGGGCTCCGGGTGGCACGGAGAAAGCGGACAAAAGTTGGCGCCACACTCCATGATTTTATATTAAAATGTCGTTCTCTCTCTCTCTCTCTCTCTCTCTCTCTCTCACACATACTCTGCTCTCAAGATAATTGGAGTGTGATTCTGTGTTTATCAGATGCAGAACAAATGATTAATATGTCCCAAAAAAGATTTTCTAGATCTTTTAGTTGTGTGTAGTAGTGCCGAAGATTGTATTTAACTGCACATATGAACAAGGCAACATTTTTAAATAGAAATAGATAGAAATGTACTGCAAAACCATGCTGCCTGAATGTATACAGCATGAATGATGCAGATTTATAATTATAATTTAATCTCTGGAATATTGATTAAAGAAATCATATTTTCTTTATAGGAAACTCTGATTAATAAATTGCTAACACGATTCGTTGTGCATGTATGCAATGGCTGATTAATGTATTAGTTAATATAGCAGCTCTGGTCTTGGTATGGTACCCGCTGCCTCAGGTTGGTGTTTGTCCTGCCGCCCACATCCATCACGTTTCTCTGCGCTCGCACGCTCCTCGCCACCGCACCGTTACCATGGCAACTTGTACTGGCGAGGAAGAGATGATGGGAGCTGTTCGCCAGAGGTGGCTTAGGTGGAAGGGGAGGGCAGTGGGTGGTGGGTGGGGAGGGATCACATGGTTATTAGGAAAACTGCAGCGGTGTCCTCCGACGCCTGCCGTGTAAAGTAAGTTTGCTGTGCTGATGTGCGTGAAATTCACGCGTGCAATATTAGCCGCGACGCTTATTGCACACATTAACCCGATGAAGCGTGCGTTGGGGAAATAAAGTGTGGCGTGTGCTTTTCATTGACAGAAATACCATGCATTCCTAGGAGCGAATATAGTTTCCACAAACCGACCCAAAATACATATGTAAGGTAGGGCTGTACAATTACCAAAATTCTACATCAACGGACGCAACAATGGCGTGCTATAATTATACTGGGCAATAGAAAAATTTTAGTTGATGATGTATGTTTTTGCAATAAGGGTTTTCCAGAACAAATACTTAATTTGTTTTATTCACAAAGAGTGTTTGAATAATTTGTACAAGTAGAACGGAACCAAGATGCTTAGAAGGATGCGGACTGTGTTTCTGTGAGTGTGTGCGGCACAGGGGAATTCCTCCTCTGCGGAGATTGTCTCATCTGCGGTGCATCAGAGAATATTGATCAGTCCGCAATTGATCGTAGCCCTTATTTATAGCCGACAATAGAGGTGCGATTAATTCCAGGGAGGCATGTCTTCTCTCAATCTGCATTTGTAATGAAAGGGGTGGGACGCCACCCGTCTGTCCGAGCTCAAAGGTTGATTAAACTCGGCCACCGATGTTGATATTTATAATGAGATGTTTGCAATCTGCTGACAATGGAATGTATCGTAGTGTGGAATATATTGCGTTATCAATAAATGCCGATACCACATTATACCAAGCAGCTACATGTGAGTCTACATTCTACATCTAATTTTGGGGTTCATCCCTGGAACGTAATACACTTAGTATTCCAATAGCACTCTTGTAGAGTCGTAGCAAGATCATAGCTGTTTTGGTTTGGATTGAGAATCGAAATGAACAACGCAGAGATTTATTCAAACATTCTATCTCTCGAACCTGCTTAAAGCAGACCTGTGATCTGAAGTCGCTTGACAATTGTTTTGTAATTGCATGCATTGTTATAGCCATTGACCCGTAACAGGGAACATGCGCATGTTTATACACACACACACACACACACACACACACACACACACACACGGCATTCACATGCAAAGCCAGAGGAAGTGCTCCTTATTTACATGCATTCTTCTCGTTGCATTTCAAACTGAAGCAGATTAGAGAGTGGCTAAGGGAGAGAGTGACAGGCAGAGGGTGTTGGGCAAATGAAAAAGCGAGACTTTGTGTTGAGAGTGATGGCATGAGGAATGCAGGGGAACATTAGAAAAAGATGGAAGTGGTGGAGAAAAGAGTAAGACTGATCAGTGTGTGCTGTCAACTACAGGTGGGTAATATAACGATATTCATCATGAGGACGAATGTTTCTTAACTACGTGAAATAAAGTATTAATAGCTTTAATTAAGCCCCTTTGAGAGGAGAGACGGATAAGTGGATATTCAATTGATTCAAATTACTTGAATCATTGAAATTAATGCATTTGCCATCAATTCTGAGGCCTCATAACAATACAACACATGGAGAAAAAAAGAAAAAAGCAATAAAAGTTAGCCAATTATATGAGCATTTTGATACCCCCAAAACCTAATTATTTAAATTGCAGACATAACTTTTGAATTACATAAGTAATTCACATAGGTGCCTTTTAAGTTTACCAAGGATGTATTGTTTTTGTTTTTACCAGAGGTAAAGGAACAATCCAAATTTAGGGGTGATCTGGATCACAGTCTGGATCCAGAAATTTTTATTATCATCATCACAGCAGATACTGTTGTGTCTTTGTATTACTCCGGCTGGACGATATGAAAAAACAAAAACGAATATAGTGTGCACACATGTGTGTTTCTGTGTATGTCGGCACATTATTGTGTAGGCTTGTTATTGATTTTTCTAAATTGAATCTTGATTTTAACTGTCCTTGTGTCAGTGTTTTAAATGTTTTAGAACAAGGCCATACTGGTCGGTAAAACTGGTAATCCGTTCTCTTTCTCCAAAACAAATGCAGTTAATGCCTGTATGGTAGCTTTGTGATATGTCTTCAGTGTGTCTCTTATCTGCCCAGCATGACACATGAACATTGCCTTTCTTTGTTTTTCATTTTGCGTGAGGTAGACGCAGACACACAGATGATAATCTATAGAATTTGGAAATTGCAAGAGAAACAGACTAGGAGAGGGAGGAAATTTGTCTGGAATGTGGATGGAACAGTGGGAAGTGTGCGTGCCTCATGTCCTAGGTGTAGGCTGCCCTCATGATGAGACTAATAAACCTTGGTCTCCCTGAGAGCCTTTCTGTTCTAATTTTGACTCGAGCCACATGCTTCTCATTGTGTTCTGAAGGATTTACTGTCCACTGCCTCCTTCCTGGACGTTTTTTTTTCGCTGCGATTCATCCACGCCACATGATTTGACCATATACACACACACACACGCGCGCACACGCACACATACGCACAGATACCACCAGCCTCTGCGGCGCTGCCCAAAATATACACAGATTACCTAAGCACGCACGGTGTCAAACCATGTTCAAACACACGCATATGCACATGTGCTTTCACACACACACACACACCCTCCTGCACCCGCTGGCAGTAAATCCTTGTGCCGTCCGGTGTTCCTGAGTCATGCGGGCGGAAGTATATTCGTTTGAAATGTAGTCATGCCGCCCACATGGTTGGAGCTTTTCTTCGCGCCAGCTACACTATTTGGTTTACCTGGAGAAGTGTTGGACAGAGCTGCAACCGATTCTTTGAATTAGTTGCCAATAGAGCTGCAACTAATAACTTATTTTCATAATTGATTAATTGGCCATTTCTACTGATGATTAATCAATTCATTGTTTGATTACAAACAATTATTATTAACCTGCTGAAACACTAATTTTTAAGAGTTTGGAATTTTAACATTGCAGTGCCATGGCACTGCCCATTCACTTGAAAAGCAGAATACTGTTAATCTCCACAGAAATATAAATACAATGAAGAAAACAAATACGATAGAGACATTGTGGAGATATTGAAATGGCAAAAAACCTTTGCAATATTAAGTTTGCAAACTTTTAAATATAATGAATATTCCAGTTTAATAATCACTCAGAATTTAAAGTTAAAGTGAGCCGATTTTTACGAATGGATTAGTAATAATGGCAGATTAATGATCAAAACAATTGTTAGTTGTAGCCCTAGTCTGCAGCGTTCAATGTTAATAATCATTGCCCTCCTCAATCTAAATCTCCTGAATCTAAATCAAATCATACACCGCTACAAGTACATACAGAATTTTAAAAACTGCACTTGTGTACATGTCATGTTGACCACACTAGTCCTAACCCTGTTCATCCATGAGTGTTACATCAACTAGATCCAGGACCACCCCGTTTCATCCCTGTGGTACATGCTGAAAACAAAGAGTAAATATATTTTCAGCCCTGGAGGCCAGTAGGTCCCCATTGATCACTATTGACTGACTAATTTGTCAGCCAATAATGGGCGCTCACTCCCTCCAGCTCAGTCTGCTTAGTGCCCATATGTCACTATCCACCGCTGGTCTGTTTAGGGTCTGTAGGTTGAGTCCTGACCATTTGTAAATGTTGTCGTACCATTCTTTGGGTTGCCTTTTACTGCCTTCCACCACTAATCCCTTGAGTCAGAGTTTTTTTTTCGATTTTGGAGCACTTTATATGGCCATGATCATAATCATGATGAAGAAAAACTTCAAGGCTGGACAAAGTGCTAGGCAAGAAGAGGAGGAAGGATCAAGCATGGATGACAGATTCTGAATCTGTGTGACAAAAGAAGAGAGCTGAAACTACACAAATACAAAAGTCAAGGAGATGCAGTGGAATATCCCAAAGCAAACAAACAAGTGTGGAAGAAAATAAAATAAGGAAAACTGGATATCAGAACAATGCAACATGGTCGGAAAGGCATGAAATGTGGAAATACCAAGGCAGCATTTGGCACACTCAAAAATCTCTCAAAAACACAGCCGAACCCACACATAAGTCTCCAATCATTGAAGACAGCCATGGCAACATCTTCAATGGCGCGTTTGTCTAGAATCTGGAAGAGCATGGTCATCAGCTTCGCATTGAAATTCAATCTGCACAAGGCACTTGTCCTCTCCATTTCCCTATATGGCTGTGAAAGTTGGACTTTAACGGTGGAGCTAGAAAAAATAATTAAATCCTTTGATTCTAAGTGCCTCTGGCACCTACTTGGTATTTCATGACAAGAGAGGAAGACAAATGGATATGTGAGGGTCATCATCCAACAGAAAGTAGGACAGCAAGAAGAACCGCTTGATCCTCCAAGGCCCAGTGCTAGGAGGGTTAAGACAGAGGAAGATTTGGATGGTGAACATCAGGAAGTGGACTGGGACAAAGGACCAGGAGTTGGTTGGCGGATACTGTGCCACAAGTCTTCCACGGCTCCTCCACGACTGTTCCGGTCATGACGACTCAAGTTCGAGTATATAACCGTAGAGTTTTGAAGATCTGCTTTTCTTTTTAATCGCCATTATTGGTTTGAGTGACGTCAGTCTGCAGAAGGCTTTTATTTCTATGTGAACTGTGAGTTTGTAATTTGTCATCCAATGCATGATGTGCTTCTGGAATGTTTCAATTGTGTTACTGTGGTACACCTTCAATGCTGTATAAGAATAGAGGCAGTATGTAAGTAATGCAGGATGTAAACTGCCATTTAGTTACTCAAGCCCCACCCGTTAGATCCATGTACTGCCCTCTATCGGCTTAAGCCCCACCCCCATGAATCTAAACTCTGCCCTTGCCGGCCCAAGCCTCGCACAATCAACCTTCTTTTATTGTGTGTCTGTGTGTGTTCGCGCACACAGGTCGTTGAGCACATCTGTGTTAGTAAAAGAGGTGCAGCAGTGTAAATAGTTCCCATAGGGTGGTGAACAATGCGGCGTCTAGTGACCCAGTGAACAGCAACGACCTTTCTTACCTGCTAACAGAAACTCTCACACCCTTCCAACTGCATCATATTAATAGGCAGCATTTATTAGCAGTACAGATTTTTTTTAAACAATGTGTTTATTAACTTTATCAATTTTTCAAACAGCAAAGAAAAAAGAAAGAAAAGGGACACAAAAATACAATGAAGACTAATTAAACAACGGAAAGAAAGAAAAACAACTATATAAGGTCTCAGACAGTTGGACAAATTAGGACGACTCATGCTAGTACACAAGTCTTCGAGTCTTGTTCATTTTCAAGATATAAATATGCGTATACTTATGTACTCAATTATTATTATTTATAATATTTATATACATCAAAATATGTATGGACAATAATAAATTACAAGTCTGTTGTAAGGTTTACCAATATAATATTCATTCCTCGTCGTTTAAACCATATCTTAAATCAACATATCTTTATTGATCAGTTGGGCCAGCCAAGGAAAATAGATATTCCCATTGGGAAATCACAGAAATGACTCAATCTGGGGCCTGTACCATCAAAGGAGTTTAGCTCCGGGTTTAATCCAGGCTTTGGCGCCTCAATCGAGTACCAACAACGGGGCTAGCGCCTAACGGCGCTTTATCTCCATGGCAACGGGTGCGCTGAGGCTAGCCTGCTCCCGAGCAGGTTTAGGAAGAGTCTGGTTACTGGGATCAGGCTTATCTGCAACAGACGAGCCTGATTTATTCACACACTTGTTACCCAACGTACAACATCACCACAGACTCAGACATTAACATCCATCATACTTTATTTTTGATCCTGACGTCTGTTGCTTAAATTTGTCAGTTATTATGACCCAAATAAAGATCGCAAAAAAATTACCTCAGCGTAGCAATCCAAATCCCTGCTGAGCAATCCAAATCCCTGCTGACATCGTTAGTTCTCGGTGGCCTACTGGTTAAGGCAAATCCCAGGTTGGACAGTCACTTTTACTTTTTATATGCAAGACACTCTACATGGCAATTGGACTAATGTGATGTTAATGTAGAATTTAGTTTCCATGTCGCCACAGTTTAATCCCAACAATATTAAATAAAAAAAAAACATTCGTCGGGCAGTGGGATCGAACTCACTACTAAGGCATGCCAAAATGCTAGTCCAAACGATTTACCGCTCGGCCAACGAAGCCAGTGACGTCATAACAAGGGAGTGGTTATTTGAGAGTACTAATGACCATATGAAATTAGTTTCCAAAGAAATGAATAACATTTCAAAATATAATTTTTAATTTAAAAAAACCCAGCATTTTTTATGCGTCATGCAAAACAAATTAAATGGCTGTCCTATGAGCGAAATTTCAGCCAATTAATCAATGCATCTGCTCCTATGACATCGCATTAAAAGACGCACTGTACGTCTTTTGTGTACAGCTTTACTCTAATTTATAATGGGAATTATTATGCCAGTATATAATACCTCCACTCCCCCAGCCCACGTTATGGTCATTTTGCGACAGCTGATCAGCATTTCTCTGATCGACTTCTCACGTCTAGCTGCTAAAACAGCCAAGACTTATCGCGCTTAGTCAAGCCTCACCTGCTCGAGCTAAGTTTTCAAGCCTGGTTGATGGTACAGACCCCTGGCCAGTCTGAGCAGTGATGTTGTTTTGTCTTGACATGAAAATGTATACAGACAAATAATACAAAGAAAATATATGAATAAATGGCGTGTCTACATCATGTATCAAATTCATGGATATTTTCCACCTTACTATATAGTGCTTTGATCCGGTATATATTGTGTGTGTGCATGCAACATTTTTTTCCTATAATAACATGACGTAT
>OMKY01089999.1:0-11653 GCA_900302395.1 Bregmaceros cantori | reverse complement strand
GGGTTAAAAATGAATATTCACTCAAGCCTGGCGTTGTTGCGATAAATGCTGCGTCGGGTCGGTCAGTATATCCATTTCTACGTGAGCAGAGACTGTTGTTTCAACAGCGTTGTCGAACGATGGAGAGGTCTTTCTTTCTTTTCATACATCAATAATATAAATGCCACAATATTCACAGATCAATTTACAAAAATACAAAACGGGTCGTTGGTCAAAATGTTTTAATATTTCGTAGTTCGACAAAACGGCGAGGTTTCACCCCCGCAAGTTTTCACTCGCGGGGTGAATTCGACACTAGCCAGAAAGAGTTGCACGTCGACTCTTTGCATTGCTATACTAAACAACATACTCGCATGCCAAGTACATCAGAGTGAACATGGCATCCAACATGGTATGGTATGGTAGAACGCTCCGGGGAATTCTACACACGCACATACAAACACACGCACACACAGGTATGCGTATACGCGCACACAAACACACACACATACACGCATATTCACACACACAAGCACACACACGAAAGCATTTATGCACACACAAACACACACACGCACGCATATCCATGAGCACAAACTCAATTGGGGGTGCACTGTTTTGTGTGCACACACGCACACACGTGCGCGTGCACAACAAAGCCACGTGCACGAGGCCGCTTCGGTAAAAACTTTGGAATACATATATATATATATATATATATTACTTCGCCTTTCATGCACTGGAGCGCACAGTCCGCTGATTGATCAGCGCTGCTGTCAATCACTGAGCACACGGCCTCGCCCCCCAGTACGTACCGTATACGTGCGGTGAAAAATCTCTGGTAGCCCCGGCCAAAATAAGTCCGCTCCAGCAGTCGAGCAGTCTGCTGACGTCACAATGTCATTCCTAATATGCCAAATTATGACGCATTTACATTTTTCTAATCTGCACCTATGTTGACACCTCAAATGAATCATGAAGCTGCTCTCACAAGTTGGAAGAAAAAACTGTGACATTAAGGCAATTGGATGCCATTGTGTTGCAAAGTGCATCTGGGTTCGCATTATCAGCAGCGTGTAACCCGAGTCCCAGTTTGTTTAACTGGGAGGGACTCCCTCTGTATACACTGCAGCAGTGCTTAGTGAGGGTGATTTATGTCCTTGGGGACAAAAACGTGTTCTCACTCCTTTGAAACATTGAATTCTACTTGAGGAATAGCAAATGTTGGAAATCCATGTAACAGTAATTAGTAAGTTAATTTTGGTATTCAGGAATGCTGAACAGGTAATGATGTGCTTTAGTTATGTTTTTTTATTCGTTATGGTATTATTGTTAAGTTACTTTAAAGAAAAAAGCCATTATATCGTTATAATTTAGTTACAATTTAGTAGTTAAAATTAATCCCATTCTTTGTGACAAATTCAACAAATAATAATTCCGTATTTCCATGAACATTATTTTTAGTAAGTTAATTAGGCAGACGACTCAAGTATAGTCGATCAAAGTGTGCTTTAATAATAATAACAATACATACATTTTATATAGCGCTTTTCTAAACACTCAAAGACGCTTTACACATTAAGAAAGAAAAAGCTAAGGAACTAAGGCAAACAGAAAACAAAAACCGAAATAAAATCAGCAAACAAACCAGCAAAACTGTATACAAAGGGAAGGGAGGAACCGGGGAAAGCAGATTAATTGTCAAAGGCTATCTTGAACAGGTGGGTTTTTAGGTGGCTTTTAAATGATGTGAATTAGAAATCAAAACTGTTGAATGAGAGGCTTTTGTCGTTTATCTCACGAATGTGTCAATACACTGATGTAGAGCTGCAGCTATTGATTATTTTATTAATCAACTATTCTACCAAAATGTTTCTAATCAAGTCAAGTAATCAGGGAAAAGGCATATTTTTTTCAGAGACCATTATAACGATTACGAATACAAAAAATAACATAAGATATTTCACTAAATAATGACTGACCAAGTAATTTACTTTTTCAAGCGTTCTTATTTATTCATTCAATAACATATATACTTGCATGCATGTGTATTGTGCTATCTATCACCAGCGGCAAACCGGACATCCACACAGCTACAATGAAATCTGCACGTCCAGAGACTGAATTATCGTTCCTCCGGAACTCGCACAACAGCAATGGGTGTAATCCAACGCCCCTAAGAAAACAATTCACCTATCCACTAGACCGCAAACTCACTCCAATCCTCCTAGTCACTCGTCATTCCTAGTCGCCCATCATTCCTGCCTACGTTTGCCATCCCCCTGGGACCAGCGAACAGAGACCGACCCCTGCCACCCTCCGCAAATGCCTTGCACAGCAGCGATGCAAATATGCCGCGACCTCTTCTTTCTGGACACTTGTCTGTGCAAAGGACACACACAAATATGTTACAAATACCTCTATTAATCGTTTTTAACCCTACAATAAATTGGTGCCATTTTTAAAATCTTTTTATAAGTCTTTCTCAATTTCACTGATTTTTCTTTTTCCTTTTTTAAACAAGTGGATTAATTTTAAAAAACAATAGTAATCTTTCGAATTGATCTCGACATAAAAATAAAACTCTGCATGCAGAGTAAGCAGACTTCTTCGAGGGATTTGGGGAAGGTAAAAGAAGCGGAGGCAGATCACCCAAACGATGTTGCGACTATAACTGGTCAGGTCTTCGCTAAACTGAAACACTAGATCGGTGCCTCTGGTGAGGGATGTTGGTGCACATTCTGCTACAAGCAGAGATAGTGAAAAATTCATTGATGTTCATAATGAGTGCTGATTTTGTCAACTGAATGAAGAATGCTCAATCTGCTGCTTACCAACAGTACAAGAAGCTTCTGGCCAGTGACAGCAACCATGTGAAGACTTATGAAAGGTTTGCGGCTGGTTCCCTGGCTGGGGCCACTGCTCAGACTGCTATATACCCAATGGAGGTGAGTTGAGTTAAATGTTGAAATTCTGAGTGCTAACCTCAGGATCAGGATCAAATTATTTTGCCACATTGCATTTTCAAGCAGAACATTTACATGGAATTAGGATCAGACACAGTAGACACTCAGATGAACACTGCAAGACAATAAAAACAACTACAAAAAAATAAAAGTTACATAATATCAGGCAATAATCTTAGTAGGTAGTACAAGGTGCTAGACGATGGATGTTGTAATACAGCTCATAGCTGGTCAGAAAAAGCACCATGTTTCGGCTGTGTTCCGGAAGAGTTCAAAAACATCTCAGCGCCGGAAAGTTTTTTTTAGTCAAGTGTTCTTGGTAGGCAGAGCTCTGTAGCACCTGCAGACTAAAGTTAGACAGGCTTCAGTTTGTAACCAATCTATAATTCTAAACATAACACCTACTTTTTGGAGCTACAATTTTTTTTCCTCTCCTTTCGACTATAGAGTCAAACTCTACTCACAGTGGAGAGTGCCATTGGCAACAAGTGGATCACAGTTGCCAGATAGGGCACTCACTGGGTTTACTAATGTGCATTCAGTTTACAGAAGCAAATTGTCACTGCTCATTTGACTGAAATAATCAGCTGCTCATTTGCCTGTGTCTCACAGAGCCAAGCAGAGTCCCCATATTGGGCCTGTTTGGCGTGCTCAGCATCCCATTACATAATATTGGTGACCTGGATTCTAAAATCACTTAATTTTTAAATTGTTTGATCTAATAATCATTTAATTTTTAAGTCGTTTGATCTAATAATCACTTAATTTTCAAATCGATTGATCTAATCTCATTGTCCTAGTAAAAGTGTACGTGATCTGTCACACACATGAAATTAAATATGACATTAATCAATGTAGTTGTTTAGAATAGGTCATATAAATGGCACAAACTGCTCCAATGGGGAAGACGACAAATAAATTGTTGCCTTGTGGCCTGGTTTCAACACAATGCTATTGCCCGGGTTCAATATTTAATGTATCCATACGCATTTCACTGTGATAGAATGCAACACTATATCATATGATATAGGCTCCCAGTTTATATACATTGCTTTTATATTCATTTTCTCTTAGACAAAAGCCATGACATTTTATTTACCAATTGATAATTTGATTGCTATGATCCAAATTTTGTTTTTTGTGTTGATTGAACTCTCCCTTTGACCTCTAGGTGCTAAAGACGCGGCTGACCTTGAGGAAGACTGGCCAGTATTCAGGGATGTTCGACTGTGCTAAGAAGATAATGAAGAAGGAGGGAGTAAAGGCTTTCTATAAAGGCTACATCCCAAACATTTTGGGCATCATCCCCTACGCTGGCATTGACCTGGCTGTCTATGAGGTCAGTCAGCCTCTCTGCTCCTGCTGCTTTGTTGCTTTCATACTGAACTTCACACAATTGACGTTCTAATCAGAATTGAATCGCTTCATATCACAATTGATTCACTTTAGAAGTGCAGTGTGAAACGCGTAACTTGGATCTCGGTACATGTTAATTTTTCCATAGCATTCATCACATTAAGGTTGCTGAAGTAAATATCTTACTATTCCGTGACTTCACTGTTCCAGGAGATCATGCTTACAATAATTTTAATAATGAATTTACTTGCTTTGACAACTTCATTATTTTTGACGTTTAAGATCCTCATCATTTAAGACCCTCATACAGTTAACAAAGTGAGTATTTTCATGCTGGGTTAGCACTTAGCTGGTTATTATATTAAGGAAATAACCAAGTAATCTAACTTTGTTGTATAAGTATTTCAAAGTAGTCAGTAAGGTGACTTTGTTTTAAGTTGAATACAAGACATGAGTTAATTTACCTTAAATCTTGGAGACATCTCCTCTACACATTTCAATATATCTAACTCACACCCTTTCATAAAAAAGAAAACAATACATGAATGACAACTCTAATGTGACTCTTGGATATGTAGAAAGGGGTCTATGCTGATGGTATCCCTTTAACTTGTTTTGATATTTTAGATTTTCTTCAACCAATATTTCTATTTGTTCATTTCCACCATCATTATCCTTTCATTTCCAGTTTTTCCAGTTTGACGATATTATGCATTGTTGTGCAACTCTATAGACTCTGAAGAATGCGTGGTTAAAGTACTACGCCCAGGACACAGCCAACCCTGGGGTTTTGGTTCTGCTGGCGTGTGGAACGTTGTCCTCTACCTGCGGTCAGCTCACTTCCTACCCACTGGCTCTCATCAGAACGCGCATGCAGGCTGCAGGTAAAATGTACCCCAGTGTTTAAAGGTTTTTAAATTCCTCAACAGCTTCCGGCTGGCTGTCCACCGGCATGACGGATGTGATAGTTACCATGACCATGCCAACTGGACGCTATTCCTGAGGGAGGCCACAGAGCTTGCGATCCAAACTGCTGAGGCATTTAAAACCGTTTAACCTGGAATTTTAAATAAGAGACATGGGTGGGGGGGGCGCTTGTCGGCTGAGTGGGAAGAGAGCGCGTCCCACCAGACCATAGGTCGAGCAGCGGCACAGGTTCAAATCCCTTGTCCTGCTTTTCTGCAATGTCTCCCCACCAACTCTTCATCCCAGTTTCCGATTTAATCCACTCACTGTCTCTCTCAATAAAGAATGAAAAACGGCGCTTGCGCCCCAAAAAATAACTGAATTCTTTAAAAAAAAAAAGAGAGACATGGGTCTGGCCACGTGCCCCAGCAGGTTAGACCGTTGCTCCAAGCCAGCCCCTTGCATGGTTGCTGATCACTGAAATGTAACTGATAAATGAATGCCGCCATTATCTTGATTGACTCCAAACTGTTATTACCTGCGGCGGGCGGAGCCGTGGAGCAGGTTATGTTTTTAGTTACGTTGGTTTGACCCCTGGATAACTAAAAAAGTTGAGCACGGATCTGGATGAAATTTTGCAGAGTTGTTGGAAATGACGAAAGAAAGAAGTGATTAAATGTTGGTGTATTTATGTAGCCTATAAGTTACATAATAGTCATACTTCATTATTATTAATGGGTGAACGATCCCTGTTCTCCGTAGTGATGTCACGCCACGTGGCTGTGACTCCCGTGCCTGCAGCAAGCAACATAATCACACTTAATCACCAACACCTACAGATACATGGATGGAAGTTTTACCTTGTTAGTGCATGGGGTGGTCAATGAGACGGTCCAACAGCGGTGTGCGATGCGTGGACGATAGGTTGGTTCTGGCTTGCCAGGCTACTACTCTAAGAGCACTTGCATTGATAAGGGCTTGCCACACATACTGCTAGCACTAAAAGTACTATTTTTTTTTTTACCACTACGGTGCAGGTTTCCAATCTCTGAGTGCTTCTGTTTCCATGTTGTTGACCAGTCCCACGTCATGCTTCCCTTTATCCCCCAAATTTACACACGCAGCGACATGAGACCGCTTCCCCTCATAGTCATATACTGCACGTCTGCTCGTCCCCGCACTCTCATCCTCCCCCCCCTTCGCGTTAATGCTGAATGCATTCAAAAAATGCAGTATTACAAGTCATGATGGAGCAGGCTTTTTCCCCACTAGGCAATCGTACTAACTCCCATCGATGGAATTTGGTACCATCTTGTTTTTCAGCATCCATAGAGGGTGCTGAGCAGATGTCCATGAACCGCATGGTGAAGACAATTGTGGAAAAGGATGGCTTCTTTGGACTGTACCGTGGCATCCTCCCCAACTTCATGAAAGTCATCCCGGCCGTCAGCATCAGCTATGTGGTGTACGAATACATGCGCTCTGGTCTGGGCATCCAGAAGTAGGCAGACACCGTGACCATGATCTTCCATTTCGTTTGTCCTTAAAGGAGGCCTTCAGATTCAGCATTACACATCAAATAGGGGATGAACTGCCCCGCACGTTGGAGCCGATAGTGGGATACGCAACAGACATATTTACGTGTACTTGTAGTTTTCAACTCTGCTCTACCTCATTACCAACAAAGCGGTGCTACAGCTAAGAATGTGTTAGCTGTAGTAAACTGAAGCCAACTAGTTTTTTGTCTAAACTCTATTCTAGTTTTATGCAGAACATGATGTGTCTGCTGTGTAAAGCAAGCTTTTAGCCTCTTGGCCTTTTTGATAATGGCTCATACTTTAGTGACCTATAGCTGTTTAGCTCCTCCGTTCTCGAATGCTTGATTCCTGCCACAATGTATTAAAAGGTACTTGGCGTGAAAAAACGCCATACTTGAAGATTAGTAGCTTAACTTCTGCATTGCGTTAGAAGCCTCAGATAGTACCAAACTGCACCCAGATTGGCCGGTTCTGAGCCAATTGTGGCCAACTGGATGAATAAGGTGAAGTGAAAGATTATGCATTACTTTATGCTCTAACAACCACAGACAGTCTACACTGTCCAATTTTGTGCTATTTGTAAATTGCTCTTCCTCCTCAGCTGGGGTTAATTTTAGTCGCCTGGGAATTTTTCTGTTAATATAGTTGGTGCAATAGTGCTGTAGTGCCTTTATTTTCCTTGAGCTGTGCAACATTATTGTAGTTTTCAACGATGGGTCACGTGTGTGCAGAACACTTGGCACCATGGAGACATTTTGTGAGTGTGACAAAGCCCCAAAGCCATTCGACCAGTGACTGAACTGGCTCTGCATGTGTTGGTAGCAGTAAAGACTGGGAACCTGCCATGTGACATTGTTAAAGACGATGAGAAAACTAAATTGACGTCCCTTAATATTTCTCCTTCCTATTTGGAACGGGTTAATATGCCCAGTGCCTAATCTGTAAATGGTCATTCCTCCTGGGGACAGGGATGCAACATTTGCTCTTCAGGTACCTACTTCGCGAAAACATGTATTCTAGTGTCAGCTGATGAAGGAACAAACTTGTGCCTTTATAACTATCAATCATGGGACAATGTTTTATATTAAAAGGAAAACCCCACCGTAAACTCGTACCATGGTCGAGCCCTATAGACCCAAATAGTGGTGAAGATGGAAGCTTTTTTCTTTTTTAAATCTGGCATTTACAAAACCGACGTTTGGTTACACAGAACAATCGCTTCTATCTTCACTCCCATTTATGCTAGCAGTATAATGATTGCACGCACAAGGGGAATATCTCTATCTGCTCATATTTTCGTAAGAATTTTTAATTTTCCCTTTTGAGGGACGGGTGGCAACAAGCCTCCTAGTCAATGCTGTGTCAATGAGCCAGGGTGTCGCTGCACTTAAGTGACTCAGTTGTAATTTCAAATGGAATGTAACTTGAATGTCACTCATGTTGTTCACTCTGCACAGATGTCCCATCAGATTCTGTGATTCACATTGAAATCAGAATTCAGTCCCATCCGAGGTTTGGCGTGAATCTCTCCTTTGAAATCGCTTTGCTTTTGATTGCCTTTGGCCGCATGTATTGCTGTCTGTGACTTGCCCCAAACACCCCAATGGCGATAAGTGCGTGCGTGTATACAGTAACATTCTCCATGCTCTCAAGTGAGGGCACCGTTGCATCTGAGGTATACCGACACTCTGGTTAAAAGAATGCTGGTTAAGATTGGAATGAGCCATTATTAGAGTGAAGGCTGTGGCCACCAGCCACAACTACAATACTGTCTGAACAACTGTCTGAACATTGCCAATAATGCCTCAGAAGCAAACTGCTACCAAAGATTGTTGAGCAGCTCTTGAAAAACGTCACATTTTTTGTGGACCCTACAAATGTAGTCAGAACCCCTTCACTTTGAGTACAGACATGTATTTGAAGCAATTCCCTTCCCAACACCATTATCTAATTGTTTACAACATGGGTATAGTTTACAAGAATGCTGTCAAGCCGTTATCATCCAGAAAATCCAGAGTAACGAAGCAATCCAAAACTCTGAAGAAAAAAATTGCATGTCTGCTCATCGCAATTAGCGCTTGATAACTCATTCACAGCAGATTGAATACTGTCACATCATCTACATTTTGTTCACTAGACATTCAGGTCACCATTTTGAATCTGCTACTGTACCAAGTTTCTCACTGCACGCGATTGGCATCCACATGTCACAGCTGGGCACACATCTCACTCACATGTGTTTCTTAATATTTGTGGTGGCAGGCCACTGCAAATAAATTATTAGAACCGCTTCAAAGCAGTATATTATATTATGAGTCTGTTTATGTTAATCACAATTTTATCTCCACACATTAGATTGACATGCTGATAGCTGTATTTTCCCACAATGCATTGTGCCAGGTTACCGGATTAACTCCATCTCTGTCATGAAGATTATGGGAAGCAACTTATTCACTGTGAGCTAGAATTTTTGCAATTTTGTTTTCTCCGAAAAGTATCACCAAAGCCATATAATGGTCCATTATTTCACTAGTTCCATTTAGAGAATGTGGGTGTATCAGGGTGGCTAGCACTGCATAGTAAGTGCAAACCTAGTGAGTGCTGAGGCAAAAACCTGTTTGGAGAACCCATTATAGCAGAGAGACTAATTGCCCATAAGCAGCAGTAAAGAGAAGGTTGATGCTGTTTGTTATGCTTGGTGTCATTCCCAAGAAATGATTTGACATTTTGTATGTGCTGCATCATTGGATTTTAATGAAAGTAATCTAAATAAATGAACTTCTCTTTCAGCAAGGCATGGCATTCCTTCTGCAATTTTGATTAAATCAATTGCAATTTTGTAATTTACAATCCATGTATGGTAAGGACCCAGCACTTGAGAAATGCTGAACCATATTGCAATAATATGGTTAATCAAATCTCTTATCCTTTTGCAGAGGTCATGCTTGTAATCAAACTGCCGAATTAAATTGGTCTCAAAATATAAGAGTCACATTGGGGTCACTGAAATGAATGGGAATTTGCACGTATTTATCTAAAGGGTGAGAGTTTTATTTTGTTTTTTACAAACTGATAAAAATGTTCTGTATCACGGTGGGTCTTTATCTTTTTGTTTCATTTTTCTTTCTATAAGCTTATTGTTTTTTCTGAATGAATGACTTGTATCCAGACCATGTATTATTCTGTGCAGCTCAGTTGTAAATATGGAGGCCAGTTATTGGGATGAGCTTTTTTATAAATGCGAGTTGCAATCACATCCAATCAGAAGTGAGTCACATGTGGGGCAGTGTGAACTAACCTCCAAGTTATACCCAAGTGGACAGGTCTCACCAAAGATATCACCAACGCAATATCGAAATCGCTGTAACCAATCTAGTGCAATCGCCATATTTTAGTTTCACAATGACCGTGCTTTAAGTTGTACAGACCTGCTGCCTTTGTGCATGTCCAAGTTTTTCATTCTGCATATGGCCTTATCTTGCTTTGATTGTCTTTATATGCCTGTTCCCTCCCAACTTCCAGAGTTCCCATTAAACATGTATTTTAATACTGTGTGAATTGTCTTTTACATTACATTTGGGGGCCAATTTTCTTAATACATCTATAGGCGTTATATTATGGATTTCCTAAGAATAAATACAAGGCTTTTTGGTTCAGTAGGAAATTATCATGCACAAATACAACGTCCATTAATGACAGTGATTTAATAAAAATGCATTATACAATGGTGTGTGTGAATGCCTATCATAAAAAGTCTTATCGATGTTTTTAAGAAAAAGCTCAAGACACATCTCTTTGATCTAGCTTACAACTAGGATGTTACTGTCATCGATACATCAGCCCACTGTATTTGTTTGCGTGTCTGTCTGTGTGTGTGCGCGAGTGTGTTTGATTTGGGAGGCTGTGGGTGACGTTGTTCTGTTCAATGTTCTGTTTCTGTAAAGCACTTTGTGTTGCTCTGCATGAAAAGTGCTATACAAATATATAAAGTTTGAGTTTGAAAGGAAAGACGGTGAAGATAAAAGTCATCAGGAACAAGGAGAAAGATGGTATCTTTTCAATGCAAATTGAAAATTAGACAAGTTTCATCAATTGCAATGGGAGTATCCGAGCTCATGCGTAGCAGAGCTTGCTTTTTTCTTCATCCTGTCAATTTTCTTCCTATGTCCTATGTAAATTCGGGACATCTGGCTGTGCGTGTCCCGAAATGTAAACGTGTACCAAATACTAACTTTTTAACCCCGGGTAGTAGCCTATAACTGCAACTATAGCCTATCTTTACTAGATCACCGACGACAGCACTGAAAGTCATTAAGTCCACAACTCATCTAAATATATTGTAACGAAAGTCCTGTCCCCTCGTGGAGGAGCTGGTAATAGAGGAACTCACATCGGCAACAGCTGAACTCAGCCGTTGCCAAGGTTCGTTCGGACTCTATTTAAGGAGGCGTGTAGGCCGTTGGAGGACCGCCAACGGTGGTGGCCCAGAATGCACTGCGCGTGCATTCACTACACTGCCCCCTCCAACTCCACGGCGCCTTTCGTCTGATCAAGCGGCCATCCCCACCGCGTGCGGTCCATCCCCACCGTGTGCACTGCCGCCTCCCGACATGGCTCTCCTCCCGACATGGCTCTCGTCCCGAGAGCCGCTCCAACTCCACGCCTGATCAAGCGGCCCCGCGGCCATCCCCACCGCGTGCGGCCCGTCAACCACTTCCTGACACCAATGTAACGAAAGGCTGTCCCCTCGTGGAGGAGCTGGGAATAGAGGAACTTATCGGCAATAGCTGAACTCAGCCATTGCGGAGGTTCGTTCGGACTCTATTTAAGGGCCGCGCCGGTGCAGGCTGAGACACCAACGGTGTCAGACCAGCATGCACCGCGTTGGTGCATCTCATTACACTATTC
>OMKY01089970.1:1702-12703 GCA_900302395.1 Bregmaceros cantori | reverse complement strand
ATGTTTATTACTATGTAATTACATGATAATTACAATGTAATTACATGATAATTATCAACACTGTAAAAGGAAGTGTTATATATTTATTTGAAATTTTGCAAACTGTTCCCATTTTGAAGTATAGAGACCTCACTCTTGAGCATACAATTAATATAATTACACTTTTACAAATAATAATATAAATATAATTTCACATTTTCATTTTTTTTTTCCACAGCATTGTTTCCAATGGATGGATTTCTGCAGCAAGCGTTTGTTTTTTAAAGCTTGCAAGCTTTCTTAAAAACAGGGAGATAGACTGGTGCCCTGTGGGGCCACTGAAGCATGAAAAGAATTACTAACTTATATATAATCAGCACGCTGCGTTGTGGAATACCTGGGAGACATATAAATATAATCAGTGTGCGGGGAAAACGCCGTGCTAAGAGGTTTATGTAATCTCGGCGCTGCTCAGAGACAAACATGATTGTACAGAGAAGAAAACAAAAAGATGTGCGCGTCTCCTTGGGAGTGGCGCGGGAGAACGTGCGCCGCTGCTAATCTGATGAAAGATAACCCCGCCCCCTACCCCTTCACACGCACCCAACCCTGTGTGTCATCATTAAGGGGCGCGTGAGGAAAGTGGGTTTATGCGATGGGGAGAGAGGTCTTCCCAAGCGTGTGGGAGAGATGCATTGGCGTGCTCTGAGAATTAGCGATACGGTGGCTTGCCCTAATGTGTACCACTGCCTAACGTGGGACACCTAAGCTCCAGTGGCTCTGGCTCCTCCCTAATGAATGTCAGTGAAACTGTGATAAAAGCAAACTATGGTCATGTGTCTAACACTAAGTTAAACACTACATTTCATTGTACCACATTAGGCAACTGACTGCCCCTCATTAGGAAGTTACAACAAAAAATGGCCCACTTTAGGGCAATCCTAACCCTAGGCAGTCTGTTGTAGAGCTGCAGATGTCTGATATTTTAGTAAATCGACTATTCTGCCAAAATATCCATCGATTAATACGATAAAATATGTTTTACTAAGATGACGATCATTATGCAAATACAAAAGAGAAAGAGAGGGGGTCTTCTTGTGCAAGGTACTAAACCCCAAATGGCGCCCAATGGGTCATGGTCGAGTGTCTTTCATGGCCACCATTGGTGTGTAAATGTGTTTTTTTAGGCATTTCCTGTGAGAATGCCTAAATGCCACATTTAGAATTGTATGTGTACTTTAGTTGACCATTGGTCCCAAGATATTTCCAGATTGTACAAGTGAATTTTTAAAACAAATTGAAGAGATAAAAATGGGCAAATCAGGTGTTGCACCTCAGAATCAGAATTAAAAAGTTGCCAGAGAAAAACATACTTCTAAAAGTACTAACTACTTAAAACATTTACTCAAGTAGGCCTACAGCAACAAAGTAATTGTCCCTAATGACAAACTGCCAAGGTTGATGTCAAAGGACTGCAGCAGCCAAGTTGTTTAACCCCATTAATTTACAATTTCAGTCCACTTGCGCCAACCGACCAACGGATACCAAATGCTCAGCACTAGAGCTGCAACTAACAATTATTTTGATAATCGTTAATTGGCCATATTTTCTGGCGATTAATTGATTAATCTGTTCATTTTTTCCTTTAAATCAAAACATTTGTTTTTTCCTTTTTTTGCAGCCCATTTGGAGCTTTATTCAGGATTGGCTGGAAAAAGGGTGAAGAAGGGGGAGGAGACATGCGGCAAAGATGTCGGGGAGGGGAAGCAAACCCACAATTCTGCATGCCACACATATGGCATTTGTGTGCTTTGCAGTCTACTCACGCTTACCAGATTGAGCTACTGCGGCGCACAAAATTGTAGTGATTATTAAACTGAAACATTCTTGATATTGCAAACGTTGAACAACATATTCAACGCATTTAAGCAGAGGAGTGACCAAACAAAGGAAACGATTAATCGCTGTTGATTAATCGATTATCAAACGTTAAAACAGGTAAATGGGCAAAGCTGTTGATTAATTCAATAATCAATTATTATCGATTAATCGATCAATTGCAGCTCTACTCGGCACAGTAGCCATCTTCCTATTTTCCAGGCGGAATTCTACCAGCAGGAGGGAATTTGTGGCCATTGTGCACACTCAACATTCAATCGCAATTTCCGATGTTACTGCGATGTAATTCCCCTGAGAAAGCAGCATTAAGTTGTGTGTGCTGCTATGCTCCATTGCCTATCAAGCGTCACACTGAATGCCCTTAGTAGCTCGCTTTGAACTCACACTTACAACAGCCCGTCATCCACAGTTAGCTGTGTGTGAGTGAATTATAAAAAAACAGTTTAATTAATGACTGCATCGCAATAAAATAGCAATGGTGAAGAAGAAGGAAAAAAAAATAAGTGAGTCCGCTAAGCTTTTCCACTACCATCAATTAAGGCTTAATTACAAACAAATTATAAAACGTGTTTTGCTTTGGGCCCAATTTACAAAAATGGCTTTAATTAAAACAGAAAACAAGCTAATTAATTAAACACCACACAAATCTATGCTCAAAAGTATGCTTTGACTATCGTGTAATTAATGCAATACAATAAGCCAAATGAGATTCCAGGCCAATTGATAAAAGCTTAGCACCCATTTCGAAAATTAATGGGCCAACATTTTAATGAGTGTCATGCAGCGATACAATAAAAAGTTCATTCGGGGAGATAAATTGCATATGGTGAGGGGGTGGAGAAGAACAAAGCAGAGTTTCATTCAAGTGCCGTGACTCGCCCCTGGGCTTTGTAAGGAAGAAGACCGTGCAACGCGTCTACAATCTTCATCAGATTATGATCACACTCTCTGCTCTACAGCCAATGGATCTACACTTTTATAAGGTAAGGTAAGGTGACTTTATTCACACCGGAAGGTAGATTTGTTTGCAGATAAAAGCATGATCTCTCACACAAAAACTTTCAGAGACAGATACAAACAACGGATTAATAACACATAATATCAAGACAACTGCTCCAATCAAAGCAGATTGAATAAATGGTGGATTGCCCTAATGTGGGCCACTGCTTAATGTGGTATATCTAAGCTCAAGTGGCTTTGGCTCCTCCCTAAACTAATGAATGTCAGTGAAACTATGGTAAAAGCAAACTGTGGTGATGTGTCTAACTGTATGTAAGGAGTTACAGGCTAAAATGTTTGCTTATAAGCCTAAAATATCGGGATACGCATCGATTCGAAATGGAACGAATGGGACCCCGATGATGCAATTGACTAGTACAAGCAGGGGCTGATTAACTCTCTTCCCAAGCGAATGGCCGGACAGCTTCGGCACGCCCCATGAATTCTACCTGCTCCTAAACCATGAACTGATTTGTTTTGCTACCCACCACCTTCCCCTGCTCCACCTAACCAAGATGGAAAAAATGTTGTGTATGATGCGACATGTTATCTTGTCACGTCGATTGGTTCTGTTCAAAAGGGGGTTATCTATCTCACTCTGCGTGCTGGGGTGAGAATCCCCTAAATTACTGCTGCCTTCTCACTCTGCATGCTAGGGTGAAAATTCTCTACACTACTGCTACTCCCTGAATTAGTGCTTTTCCACGGTACTCATGGAAATAGGGGGGTTCCTCCAAACAGCCATAGCGCCAAGATTATTGTAATTAGAATTAAGCGTTGCTTCTTAGTTTAGGAAGCTGCAAAAAAATTGGCCCACATTAGGGCAACCCGATTCCTTTAAACCAAATTTCTGCTTGTAAACAGCGGTGTAAGTATTGAGCTGCTGGTGAGGGAAAGGATTGTACCGTGTGATGTAAAGCTATTGTAATCACGGTGAAATGAGGGGCAGTTGCCAAGAAACTGTCACACCTGCTTCCTGGCGAGATGGCAGCGCCTGCCAGCGCCACTAACAACTCCCTAAGAGGCTTTTGAGTAAAGTCTGGTGCAGACACATGTGCCTCTGCAGGAGTGCACAATTATCACAGAGTTATACAATTCAAATCAAACTTTATTTATACAGCACCTTTCATGCAGAGCAATTCAAAGTGCTTCATAGCAACACAACAAAACACTACTAATGTACTAATAAATTAGATAACGTGTTTCATCTACACGACAAGGACAAGGTCCCCAAATACCTCGACAGCCCCCAGCCGCCACCCCAAACCCCCCCACTGCCCCCGACCAAGAAGCAAAGTGGTAAAGTATACCACTTAGACATATGTACGTGCGTATAATATATATATATATATATATATATATATATATATATATATACACTTCGCCATATGTGATACCAGCAAAATGTCTGCCGTCGCCAGGCTGTGACGTCACTTGGAACAGGAATGAGTAAACCGCCAGCTTAGTTTTAGCAGACATTGACGGGTTTCCCAATTCTACTGTATTGGAGAAATCAATTCTACTGTACCCAAAGGATACGTCGAGAATCGCCAATAGAATTATGTAATAGGATTCACCCTTGAAACCAACATTTTCCAAAACCACAAGTAAGGAGTGCGGGCATTTTGCGCTGAGCGAATACCAGCAGAATTGACACAGTAACCCACAGCTAAACTGAGACACGCCAAAGAGTACTATGAATGTGATTATTTCCATGATTACTATCATTATGAGTTCCATTACCATAGAAATGGGGCCGTATCAATGTTCATCTATGAAGAATTGGCCTATTTGTGCATTCCGCTCTGCCCTGCACTCTGGCACCCCCAACACGGCCACAACCAGAGAGGTATGCAATGCTAGCCTGCCATCTCACACACACACACAAAAGAAGGGCTAATAAAAACCAAATCATGGAGGGCTACAGAAAAGAGGAAAGTGAGTGTAAATAGCAGAGATGTGACCAAGTCCCTCCTTCAAGTCTCAAGTCCTTCTTGGGCAAGTCAAGTCAAGTCCCAAGTCAACTCCAAATCAAGTCATCATTAACATGCTGTCATTTTGGCTCCAGAATCTGATTTTAGTGAAGTAGCAAAAAAATCAAACGATGCCATTATAAAAGCAAAACTATTGCTTGCTTTTGACTTTATTAAAATCTTTAGCTAAAATGACAACATGTTAATGATGACTTGACTTGGAGTTACCTTGGGACTTGACTTGACTTGCCCAAGAAGGACTTGAGACTTGAGACTTGAAAGAGGGACTTGGTCACATCTCTGGTAAATAGTAATGTAAGTAACGTGAGTTGAATATGGGTGCGGATGATATGGGTGGATAAAAATGTATGCAACAAAATTGTGGAGGTGTATGTACACACATAGATATAGATGTTTTATATATGATTAGCAAATAAGGGGGTAGGAGCAAATAGTGATATTAGTATTTTGATGTCTTCTTTTATTTTGTATATGTAAACGGATTGTGTGTTTCTTTTGTGGTTTGTTTGTAAATCAAGTCCAAAATAAAGATCATCAAATCAAAACACACACAACACACACACGCAAGGCATTTATGGTTTAAGGACCCAGCATGACAGTGATTGTGAAGGTCATTCATCTTAGATGGACTGAAATTATATGACTGAAATTACACGATGGATTAATACAAGACACAAATGAATGTCAGTGAAACTATGGTAGCCAACTATGGTAACGTGTCTAACATTAAGTTCAACTGTTCAACACTACATTTCACTGTCCCACATTAGCCAACCTTACTGACTGTCACGCATTAGGGCAATCCACCCTACATATGGCAATGATGACGTTCATTTATTAGTGGGAGTGAGCTGCATTCTCGCTGTTCCTTCAATACTTTCATGTTGCATCTGTGAAAACAGCTGACAACCAAAGTCCCCTACTCCCTACAGCCCACATAGTGCACTCAACAGCAATGGCCAAGATTTCAGACACTAAAGTTGGTGCCATCAATATTTAAAATATATATATAATTATAAAATATATAATTATAAAATTCAGTCATAAGTACTTACATTTCATTGTGGTCGATAAGTTGGACCCCCTTGCTCAAGGTACGTTTTTAATGTAATTTCTTTGTGTTTTTATGTAAAGTTGTGTTTTGGGCGCAACGGCCGTTTTTCATTCTTTATTGAGAGAGATAGTGACAGGATTAAAGCAGAAACTGGGATGAAGAGTCGTGGGGAGACATTGCAGAAAAGCCGGACACGGGGTTTGAAGCTGCGGCACTGCTCAACCTATGGTCTGGCGGACGTGCTCTCTACCCACTCGGCCACCGCACGCCCCTATGTAATTCTTATCTTTTGGTGCTAATTGCTTGCAATACTAGCTAAACCCCTACGTGAGGCTATGCACTTTGGGCTATGCTCTTTCTTAAGCCAAGATGCGAGCATAGCCGGTATAGCGAATCCTCAGAACTAAACGTATCTCACATCAAACATTCATGCTCAGATTGAAAGCAGCGCTGGGCAGGATCACGTGTCGGGATCTACATTTTGAATCATCACTTCATTGCCGCCAATCTTCGGGACTTTACACACGAGTAGAAATATTTAAATCATGTTTGTGAACAACGATGAGTTAATAAATATGCCCGCAGCTCTCGGCCCAGGCAGATCGCCGTCATGTCACGAATAACTCTGATAAACCGTACGTGCCAATGTATCCTTATGGGCTTTCTTGTCAAGCGTGCGCGCGCAGCCACTTATGTTTACAAACATCGAATTGGTCTATACGGAGCAATTTCGGACACAGCCATTGCCATTAATAAGTAAAACCGGGCTGTCACCGTATACCATCTTGTTTCACCATTCAACTTGAATATGCGAAATATTATAAATGAAATGAATACACATATGAAATTCAATTCTGCCCTAGAAATCGGCACAAAAGAACACCATTTTGGACATTACCCAGTTAGTGTGTTGGAAGTAGACACCACATGTATTTCAAGATTTCAACTTAGCATGTGTGCAGGGGCCTTTACAATTTCTGCTAAATTACTTTCCCAAACCACTTGATCCTCAATGCCTCCTTGCCGGCGTTCCTCCTCAAAACTTCAGGCAGTTGTGTTTAGGGGCCATGTACCACTTCAAAGCTACGAATCCACCTACCTGCACAGCTGATTTAACAGTGGGGCTTGGTTGAAAGCAAACGGGTAGGGCCTTCATTAAAAAAAAAGAAAAAAAAAAAACGCACAGCTCGGGAACACCGTCTTTCAGAGAGCGCTGGCACACTTCAAAAACGGAGAGGGCGGGCATTCCATTAACGGCACGGGGAAAAGGGCTGGAGGACTTCACGCTGGGCGGCGACGGCGCTGCATGCCTCTTCCCTTTTTTTTTGTTCCGCTACGTGTTTGGAGGCAAGAAGACGGCCACGGATCCATTAGACCCATTTGTCACACCCTCCACACCCACCCTTACACCCAACCCTCCATCGTCTAAGTCACCCCAGTCAAACAACTCCTGAGACTGGCGTCCAGGGCACTGTACCTCACGAGTTGCTAGTCTGTCGCTCATCCGTTCAGCCGCGTCGACGTCCCCCTCAGCGATGGCTCGCTCCATATTCTTTTCCAGGCCGGACTGTAAAGCAAGAGAAAGAAAAGACAAAAGTAAGAAATAAAAGAGAGACAGAGGGACGAGCGGAAAAAACACAGACGAGTGAAATGGAACAAATAGAAATGGGGAGAAAAATAGTGGCGGACAAAGAGTTGAAAGAAAGAATAATAATGATAAATTTAATGGCTGTGTCCGAAATTGCTCCCTATTCCCTATATAGCGCACGATATGGGGTGCACGCCATTTTGTAGGGGTGTCCAAATTCTCCATCTACCCTATATAGTGCACTCAAAGTATTCCACAATGCACCGTGAAAAGTAGTCAGCGTCGATGTAACCTACATGAAACAATGTAACCCATAATGCACTGCGAGACGTTTTAAAAATGACAGATACTACAAAAACATGGAGCGGCAGGATTAAATACCGACCGACCACGGCAAAAAGTTATAAGTGTAAGTACTTTTGACTTTTTGTGATGATTGTTGGATTTTATAATTGTACACATTATAATGAATTTTGATAGCACCGACTCTAGTGTCTCGAAATCTGTTGAGTGCACTATTTGGGGAGTAGGGTGTAGGGGATAGGGACACATTTCGGACACAGCCAAAATGATAAAAACATGAGGGGAATAAAGAAGCAACGGAGGGAAAGTGTGAAAGCACCATGAACACAAAAAAAGGAGGGAGGTGATGGGGTGGCTCAATTTATTATTTTATTGTAATTGGGTACAGGAAATCAAAGGGCAACTTGGAGGTCCGCAGGGGAATTCATTTTAATATGATTGCCATTATAACGAATATGTAGATTTCTTTTTTTTTTTTCACAAATGATGTTTTTTGATTGGATGTTAAAATACATCATTTCACAGGAGATAGCACAACATGAAATTTGAGGTTTTAATTTCAAATGATGGGATTGGTGGAGTGATGAAGGTGAAGTAGGATGATGAGAGGATGGTGGGATGTGGAGGATGGAAGGTTGTGGTGGGGGAGGGGCTTGGATCGGAGGTGGGGAAGAGATGGGAGGTGGGGTAGGGAGATAATAATAATCATAATAATAATAACTAGAAGCACTCAGAGATTGCAAAACTGCGGCGTAGTGGTACCAAAGAGAATTGTACTTTTAGGGCTAGCAGTATGTGTGGCAAGCCATTATCAATGCAAGTGCTCATAGAGTAGTAGCCTGACGAGCCAGAACCAACACATCGTTCATGCATCGCACATCGCTAGACATTTGTAATAGTTAGGAAGCTGATGCTGTTGGACCTAACCAATCACTCAGATTTTTATATCGAAATGTCTCATTGACCACCCAGTGCACTAACCAGGTAAGGAACTTTCCATCCATCTATCTGTAGGTGTTTAAGTATGGTTATGTTGCTTGGTGCAGGCACGGGAGTCGCGGCATGACGTCACTACAGAGAACGGGGATCGTTCACCCGATAATAATAATAAAGTATGACTATTATGTTACAGAAATGCAATCACTTCTTTCGTCAGTTCCAATTCCAACAACTCTGCAAAATTTCATCCAGATCCGTGCGCAACCTTTTCAGTGATACCAACAGGACCAAAAACATACTAGAAGCACTCAGAGAATGCAAACCTCTGCCAAGGCCACGAGGTCACCAATGCCAAAACAATGATGTAAATGCACCAAAATGTAATCGCTTCTTCCGTTTGTCATTTCTCTTTGTCAACAACTCTACAAAATGTCATCCAGATCTGTGCATAACTTTTTCAGTTATCCTGCATAGAGACAGACTGACAAAAAACATTACGATCTGCTTATATGACCAAAGTCTCCATATATACGGGCAATTGGAAAAAGTGATGGATCGCACCATCACTCCAAGGCGCGCAACACCTGCACACACAAGCCGCCCACCAATGGGAACCCTGCGATCAGCCACATGGCGCCCTATCGGAGCCACATCCGGAGCCCATCCACCATGCAAAACGCTCCAAAAAGATGCATATGTAGTGAATGTTCCAGCAAAGAATCGAATCCCCTTCCCCAGCGGACCCAAGGGGGGTGGGGGGGGGGTCTATGACGAATCTGAATATATTATACAAAATACATCAAGATATTATATATATGCTCTGAGCATCTATGGTGGTTCGAATCCCGCCTCCGACAGTCTCCATACCAAAGTGTCCTTGGGCAAGACACTGAACCCCAAATTGCTCCCAAAGGGTTGTGGCGAGCATCCTGTATGATAGCAGTCGCCATTGGTGGGAGAATGTGTGATTGAGAGGTCACTGTAAAGCTCTTTGAGTGCCACCAAGTGGTAAAAAACTGCTATATAAATGCAAATCTTTTTTTTTTTATATCGACCTGATTGGTAAGCGTCCATGTATACAGGTTATATTTGATCCGCCTAAATTTAATCACATCCAAAAAGGTGTCCATGTAAAGGGGGCTACGGTTAGTGAGGACCGGTGCGCGAAATACGGCCCACCGCTTCGCTTTCCTTTTCGCCGTCGCACCGCTCGCGGGCAGTGAGAACGAGGTGAAAGACTCTTAGCCAGCGCAAATCCATTCAGCATTTAGATGAAGGGTTTCAAATAAAGAATTACTGAAAATGGCCTGCTGTTTAAAAAGCTGTCAGCTGCTCACGCTTGGAGGGAGAATAAAGGGACGCGGACCAAACAACCGCCACACTAGCATTCATTTCATGGAGCCAATTAAATAAAACAAAGACAATTAAAAAGGGAAAGAATATCAATTAAAAGCTCTGTGCTGAGAAAGCGGGAAATAATATCCATAAAATAATGTTCAAATAAGTCATCAAAAAGAATGTCAATTACATGTTGGTGCTTCATCCATACCGCTATAATTTTCATTACTATCAAATATGCTAATATTTCTGCCTTCTTGCACTTTTGTCTCTTTGAAAGTTATTTTGTTAATTGAGAAAAGCAACATATCTTTGGATTCCAGTAACATAGGATATGCTTGAATCACATGAAGAAAATAAGCAAAAAGAAGAAGAACCACAAGACACAGTCTTAAGTAATTACACTGAAATTAAAACAAGGGCAATCAAAAAGGCACAAAACATATTAGCGGCACTTTTTAATGTTATACAGCAGATGCATATTCTGCAATTCATGACAAAATCCTCTATACAAAACTCTATTGTGAATAGAGGTGCAACGATTAGTTGACTAATCGATTAATCAACAACTAAGGCAGTAATCTGAACTGAAATCATGGCTGAAATCAAATCAAGTCAACGTTGTACACATGAACAATAGTTGTGTCCTAATGCCTTGAATCATGTTTGGGTTGTAAAAAAATTGTGTTTATCGATAATGGTGTATATTTGTATTTCCTTTTAGTATTGATTGATGTTTTAGTATTGATTGTTGATGATGATGTTTTAATTTATACTGTAATCTCGGTAGCGCCTCCTGTGGACAGGTGTTGAAAATTAGCACTTGTGCTATAAACACTCATGCAGTGCATATGGTCTGTCCAATGCGTCATGTAATGTCCATACCAAATAAAAAAAAAAAAAACACA
>OMKY01089941.1:0-11784 GCA_900302395.1 Bregmaceros cantori | reverse complement strand
TAAGAGCAAAGTACATGTTCCAAATATCTACTCTAAGTACAAGCTCAGAAACACTGATCCAAATATGTACTCGAGTAGAGTAAAAAGTACAGGCTCTGGAACATACTCAAAAGTATTTCTGAAAGTATAAAGTACAAAGTTCAAAAATGAAATTGTATATAAAATTCACTTTTTCACTGCTAGTTTTAAAATGTTTGAATGTTAAAAACCTAACCCAACTCAGGTTCATAAATCCCACCGGCATTACCACCCCCTACTGGCTCATTCACACTATTACGTATCCCTACCACCTACCATCGGTGCGCAAAAAAAATGTAACGAACCTGTTATGGGAAAAGTAAGGAGTAGAAGTACAGATATTTCTGCTAAAAAATCAACTCCGTACAAGTAAAAAGTCATCAGAGAAAAAAGTACTTCTAAAAGTACAGATACATGAAAAAACTACTTAAGTACAGTACTTGAGTATTTGTACTTCGTTACTTGCCATCTCTGGATATATATAATTATTTGTGTATATAATAGCCTTAACAGGCATAGTTAACAGTATCTGTTGTTAATGTTGTTGGCTGGAGTCTGAGATGAAAAGCAGTGGCTACCTCACAATAAAATGTAAAACACGCAAGCAGGACATTTTATGGCACAGTCTCAGTCAGACAGGCTGCATGGAAGACGGTGGGCATGTGGGGAATAGCCCGTTTGAACCTGCTAGATGTCTTTCACGGTTACGCTAGGTTTCCACAGCAGAGTTTTTTTTTTCCTGTCCGTCTCCCGCAGCGCCGTCCGAAATCCGTGCAAGAAACAAAAGTGTTGTCACCAACGTGGTGTGCTCCACAACAGTGAACGCCGGACGGACACCGTGCGGGACATTCCCGTACGGGCCAGAAAATCATTTATTTTGATTTTTCCCGCAGGCACCGTCTGGCGGGAAGGGCAGGTGCGTAGAGTTCAGTGATTGACAGCAGCTGAACAGTCGGCGGACTGTGTGCTCCAGCGCATCAAAAGACAAATGAAATCGTGTTTTATGTGTTTTTTTTTTTTTTACTGGAGCATCCTCCTGTGCGTGCGTTTTGTGTGTGTGTGTAATGCCATTCCACGTGCGCACGTGTGCTTGGGTCCCCACCGTTTTGTAACATATTTTATTTAAAATGAAAAGATGAAAATAAAAACGCAACCGTTTCAATGTATAAATGTCTTCCAGTGTGTGTGATCCAGCAAAACCACCCTGAGTGCCATGGCGCAAATGGCCTGGTCAAAAAACAAGAAAGGAGAAAGATGAAAAAACGAGAAAAAGGCATTTCAACCAAAGGCGCGTGCAAGAGCAGAGCGCCGCATCCCGTAATGGTCTACGGTGGAAACCGATGTTTTTTTCCCGGACGGAGTCCAGGCGGGAAATATTCGGACGGCACTGCGGGTGACGTACGGGGAAAAAAAACTCTGCTGTGGAGCGTTAGTCCTCTACATCATCCTCTTAACCAAAGACCGCTTTTCCCTGACTCAAAATAACTTGCAGAACCATTTTAATCATCATTGCAGAATTCCGTACGTCCTCCGCAGGTCCGTACGGATTCCGTGAGCAAAACAAACGTGATGTCACTGTCGTGGTATCCTCCAGTACATTGAACGACGTACGGAATCCGTGCCGTCCACTACCGTACGGACCAGAAAATCATTTATTTTGATCTTTCCCGCATGCACCGTACGGCGGGTCCGTGATCTCAGTGACTGACAGCAGCGCTGAGCAATCAGCAGACTGTGCACTCCAGCGCATCAAAGGCGAAATAATATATATATTCAAATGTTTTACAGAAGCAGCCTCGTGTGCGCACGTTTGTTGTGTGTGTTCACTTCTCTCTTTCCCCCCTTCCCCCAGCTTCATGTGTTATATTTTCTCTGTCTTTCTGAACTCCCGGTCCGGCACACGGACAAACACACGCGCGCACGCACACACACACACTCACACAACAAACGCGTGTGCAGCTCAGTGCCCCCTGCGTGGCCAAGGCACGAAACTGGAGTTGGCCGCCGCGCGCTGCACCGCGGAAAAGCACGTGGGTAGCGCAGAAACGGTCCTTCAACACGAATTCATGAAAAGTGGGTGTTATCGCGTTGTTTGTTCACGCACGAATACCAGAGCGCCGCATGCCGTAGCGGCCACAATGGAAACCGCTGTTTTTATACCGTACAGAATCCGGGCAGAAAATATCCGTACAGTACAGGGCTGCCAACCCTCACGCAATGACCGTGAGACACACGCATCTGACTCCTTTCACACGCACTCACGCCACACATCCCATCTCTCACGCACTGTGACGCACAGTGTTTTTTTTTAGGAATGCAGGTCTGAATGAAAAGGACTTTTGGACCCTGGGGATGCCTCTCTCAACTCCAGTCTTCGTACGCTCTCCTGCTTCCTGTGGCCCTGTATTGTTGTAGTCCACCATACCTGCACCTGCCTATACCCACCATTATGGCACCTCTGACTACCTATTAAGAACGTTACTATTAAGACACGTTCTGTGTCACTTTCTTTGTTATTATCATTGTGTTACTATCTTCACCAGCCTGCTCAGGCCTGGACTGGGAGGAGATATCGGCTTGGGCATTTTTGAGAGCGGCCCCCATAATTAGCGGAGCACATCTGACATGAAATTGTCGTAACTTATGTCTTATAAATGCACAAACAACAAGGTGCACACTTTTACTCAAAAAAAACAATGTTCAGTTGTTTATTGGATTCATTACCTACTTAAATACAGGCTGTTAGGCTCTGAAATAAACTCAAGGGTGCCTACCGTTTACTGTGTTAAGGCCGGCGGGTGAAATAGTGGGCCGCCGCCGCCAGTCATTTTTACCACTATAAATAAAAATGAAATGCAACATCACCGGCCCTCTCGGGGCGTCGGCCCACTGGGAAAATGCCCTGTAGCCTGTCCACCACTACTGCTGCTAGTGCTATTTCACTTGTATCTTCTTCCTGTTTGTTGATCTGTTTCAGGACTGTTTCGTAAGAGCGGCAGCTACAAGAAGTGATGAATGAAGGCATGCACCGCCACCCAACACTGTCCTCTCCCTCCCTCCATGTCTCTCTCTACCTCTGTCGCTCTCTCTCGCTCTAATATTCTCTCTCTCCCTTCTTCTCCCCATCTCTCTCTCTCTCATCTTCCGACTCCCTGTCTCCCTCTCCATGTCTCCATGTCCCTCTCTCGGTCTCTCTGTCTCTCTGTCTCTTTCTCTCTTTCTCTCTCTCTCTCCATGTCACTATATCTATCTCCCCCTATACTATTTCCTGTCACAGTTCTCTCTTTCCTTGCTTTTCTCCCTCTCGCTGCTGCTCTTGCCCTCTCCCTGGCTCTCCCTCCGTATCTCTCCCTCCGTCTCGCTCTCTGTCTCCTTCTCCCTTTGTCTCTCACTCTCACTGTCCCTTTATCTCTCTCCCTGCTTCTCCCCGTCTCTCTTTCTCACACACGCCGAGTCATGGAGGTCCCGGCCTGGTGTATGATCTAGTATTGGAAGGTCTGTTGCGGTCTATATATAGTTCTACCCTGCCTGACATGTGATCGGGGCTATTTCTGATAGCCGGTCTCCCACACAGCATGTAAGTCCCCACTAACCAGTCGCCCCGACAACTGTGGACCCAAAGACATTACAGCTACTATAGCAGTAAATAGACACTGAAAAGTCCATCATTGGTTCTGGTGAATAATCAAAATAGAGGCGGGGTGGGGGGGCAGTATATATAAAAATAGTTATATATATTTAAAGATAAAATGGTGCTTGCATCTGAATTTTTGTTACACTAACAATAAAAAGATAAAATGCTGCTTGCATTGGATTTTTTTTGTTTGTTTTTATTTTAATTTATTTTGACATTTTGCAAATTGTGGCCCTATTACCGTACTAGCTTAAAAAACATGAGAGCACAGTGTCACTCGACTCAAGACACAACAAGTCTCTGCCATTGGTGGTTGCTGCTCATACAGTTTCTCAGACTCCAAATACCTGCACAGGGTGAGTAAATGGCTGTACCCATGGCGGTTCTACTCTATTGGCTGCCCCAGGATAAGTTGATTTCGGCAGGCTCCCACCATCCCCCCACAACATATTAATTGTATCTTCTTTAGCACCTGTTATTGCAATACACAACAGTCAGAACACAGAAGAGAAGGCAAAGAATACCTCGCTTTCCTTGTGGCAAATTCGTCTATTAAATCATCACACAACACTGCTTCTATCTTCGCCCCCGCTTGGGTACATGGCGCTAAGCTATGGTAATGTACTACTAAAGTATACTAAAGAACTGCTGTTTGCTAGAATGAGTGCCCAGCAGTTCTTTAGTAAAGTACATTACCATAGCTTAGCTTATCAACTTGAACATGTCAGGTAAGAACATATATTTCAGTATGCATTTTCAGTGGGTTTTTTTTTGTTAAGGGCTGGATTGGTAAAAAAAGAAAAAAACATGGGTTAAAAATTTGAATATGTCATAAGACATAAAAGAAGAGGATGCTATTGCAATCTGCAATGAAGGAAAATAGAGAAATCATCCTTTTTTATAACATCTGAGATGCCCCATAGCCATGTATGCACCATAGCATTTGACTGACGTTAGTCCAATGATAATGAAATGGGGTTGTGCATTTGGCAAGTTCCTGCAGCCATTACATTCAATTCACATAATTGAGTAATCTAATTACAAAAATAGTAACCATAGTCTCTTACAATTACATTTTAAAATGCGTAAAGTAGATTTCAGTTCATTTGCCTGGAATTGGCGATTGCGCTTGTCATAAGGCCATTGTCGTTACTTGTGAATGTGCATGCAAAAGACTGCGTTAAATGAGGTCCGTTCATGAACCTATCCTAGAGCAACCACTAACACACCGAACCTGCGACAAATCCATCAATCCGTCCAATCTGCTGTGGCGGAAGCGGCACACACGAAACCATTACATACCCGACGCTCTGCATTTCAGGGATACAATGAGTAACTTGTAACTGTCTGTAGCGGATTACTTTTAGAAAGTAACCTTCCCAACTGTGATAATCATTTCACCTAAACACGGTGGGATTCCAGTCATCTTCTAGTGTCTGCTTGGTCAGCTGTTGATCTGCCTGTCCGGTCTGTCTCTGTCACTCTGGGCAAAGCTGACCTTCCCATGTCATAACATCCCAGTACAGGCCCCCCATCCATGCACTGATCCGACTTCAATGCCTCACTTAGCAGGGTTATATACATATTAAATTCTATTCGATTATAATGTAATACCAATATATATTGTATAATGAATGAATGAATGGACTAGCTAAACTAGAAGCACTCAGAGATTGCAAACCTGTGCCGTAATATGGTACAAAAAAATAGTACTTTTAGTGCTAGCAGTATGTGTGGCAAGACATTATCAATGCAAGTGCCAGTAGGGTAGTAGCCGGGTGAGCCAGAAACAACACATCGCCCACGCACTGCACATCGCTAGATGTTTGTAATAGTTAGGAAGCTGACGCTGTTGGACCTAATCACCGATCACTCAGATTTTTACATGGAAACGTCTCATTGACCCAGTGCACTAACCAGGTAAGGAACACTCCATCCATCTATCTGTAGGTGTTGGTGATTAAGTAAATTATGTTGCTTGGTGCAGGCCGGGGAGTCGCAGGCACGCGGTGTGGCATCACTACGGAGAACGGGGATTGTTCACCCGTTAATAATAATGAAGTATGACGTATGTGTATGACGTATGAGTATTATGTTACTTATAGGCTACAGAAATGCGACAACATTTAATCACTTATTTCTTTCGTCATTACCAACAACTTTGCAAAATTTCATGTGATTTGTGCTCAAAATTTTCAGTTATCCAGGGGACAAACCAACGCGACCAAAAACATAACCTGCTCCGCCCCGATGCAGGTAATGAATGAATAGCAATAGTAAATAAATACTTTTGAACGTTTGGCAATCCAAAGCACGATGGACGATGCGCTGTTGGATGTCAGGTTGCCTTTATATTTCTAAACGTAAGATCAGATTAAATGATGATTGAATGATGATGAATGCATAATGTGCCCTGCATCGTTGTTTGTGAAAGATCCATAACTGAGCTTTATCTCAATTTGTTCACCATACGCCAGCACAGCAGTTATAAGGTAAGGTGAGGTACATTATTTAGTCACACATACATACATGTACAGTGAAATTCCTCCTCTGCATTTAACCCATCGGTGAGGAGCGGTGGGCAGCCGCGAGCGCAGCGCCCGGGAGCCAACTCCAAATTCTGAGTTGGTGCCAGTACGGGAAGTTTTAGAAGAAACGTCTGTATTGTGAGCAGGGAATGAGGGCGACAGATTGAAAGAGAGATATGGTTTACTTTCTCTTTTCACAGATTTTTTCTTTACCATTCGATCTACTTTCCTGCATCGTCTCCATGCATGCGCTCACTCTGGTGTGCAGCAGTACTTTGTAGCAAAGATTATCTCCATGGACACAATCAGTGATGAAGGTAGAAGCAACTAAAAGAACCACATTTTGTTTTGTGTAAGTTCGGTCAAGTTACAACTAAAATATAATCCTGCTATCATAAGTATAACCACGATTTTAAAGGGACAAATGATACCATCTGCACGGATTATCTGTTTAAAGTAGTATACTCATTAGCTAGACAGATAGGGTTGGGAAGGTTACTTTTCAAAAGTAATCCCTTATATAGTAACAAGTTACTATTTAGTCACACATACATACATGTACAGTGAAATTCATCCCCCGCTTCTAACCCATCCCTGAGGAGCAGTGGGCAGCCGCGTGTGCAGCACCTGGGGGGGCCAACTCCAAATTCTGAGTCAGTGCCAGTACGGGTAGTTTCAGAAGTAACCCGTGTATGCCTGTGCATGCACAGTAAAGTGAGCGGGGAATGAGGGTCACAGACTGAAAGAGAGATATGGTTTACTTTCTCTTTTCACAGATTAGAAAAAAAATATACACCATTCATTCATTCTACTTTCCTGCATCCCCTCCGTGCATGCACTCACTCTGGTGCGCAGCAGTACTTTATCATAGATTATCTCCATGGACACAAAACAGTGATGAAGGTAGAAGCAAATGAAAGTACCGCATTTGGCTTTGTGAAACCAAAGTTACCTTATTCACAGTTACATGATCTCACAATGCCGGCCAGCAGTGTGGAGCTGCCGGTCGGCTTGACAGTAGTAGCTTTTGGGTATTGATGCAGTTACTCTGGTGTACCAAACCAGCCCTGATGGACGCGGGGACAGAACTGGGCTTTGTCTCAGTTTCTTGATCTTTCTCTGGCTCTAGCCGAGAAGCTTGTCGCTTTTGCTGGGTACACCATGGGGAATCTTACAATCAAATGTAATCCTGCTATCATAAGTAAGATTCTAAAGGGAAAGACGACACCATCTGCACGGATTATCTGTTTAAAGTAGTACACTCATTACCTATACAGATTGGGCTGGGAAGGTTACTTTTCAAAAGTAATCCCTTTATATAGTTACAAGTTACTAATTAAAAATTGCAATCAATAACACCATCCCACTAGGGTAGGTTTTAATTCTGTCTTTGTGTAAAATGGAGATCTATAAATGTGACTGCTGTGTCACTCGACGGTCGGTGTGGTCCCTCGTGAAAGGAATTCTGCTTCATGCACATTTACAAGTTACAACAGTGGTCTAGGACGAGTGTTAAAGTGGATGTAATCCCCTATTCCAGGCAAATGTAACTGTAATCTAGATGATTTAAAATGTAACTGTAAGGAACAGGAGCATAGCTGCTGGGGGAAAGTGTCATCCTGACTGGAAACGTCTGTGCCTAGACCAGTGTATATAAGCAGTTGGTTGCCCTAATCACTGTCTTTATATGTACTTGATTACATTGTTCATTGTTCACTCTCGTTATATAGAGTTACTACATGTTCCTGCTGAAGGAAAGCACTCAAGCTACTGGTTTATGCTTTGTCATTGTCAATGTGTGCTTTTCAAGTACCAATTTCAGCAAATTCTAAAAAAGGTACATGCTCTATGTCTCTCTGTTCCACGCAAAAGACTATATATATGTAAACAGTTCGCACTGGCCTGTATTATGGAAACAGCCATTAAGTGACTGGGATAAACACAGTGCCATATCTCCTGTCGCCCCATTCACCAATGCATCTCTATGTATTTCAAGCAGTGTTCACCACGGCAACCATTTTTCCCCCCGGAATAACTAAGACTAGTGACTTTACATTACATGTCCACTCTTTACAGATATATACTCTGTCCACGCCACACATCTCAATAACATTATAAGCATTGTACTATACATAATAAATTGTAATTATCAATAATAATATCAGCGTTGAGAGTGTTCAAGTAAGCCGAGATTAATCGCATCAATGCATGTCCGTGTGCATCTGGTCTAGTTCACCCATTTCCAGTGATGCACAGTTGCAAGTGCACATTTTAGCAGGGGAGGTGTTTCCATGCAGGATTCTACTAGCCTGGTGAGCCAGAACCAACGCATCATCCACGCATCGTACATCGATAGACGGTACACTGAGTGTGGGAAAATCAGGCATATGTCTCCCGTATACGGACAGACCAATCAAATTATTTGAATCGAAACATGGGCGGAGTTTGGTATGGGTGAAGCAAGACGTGGGCGGAGTTTGGTATAGATTATAGACGACGCAAGACGTGGGCGGAGTTTGGTTGTCACGCCTCCACGCCGCTTGCCCCACCTACTGCACTGTAACACAATTGATACTTGATTGATACTTTATTTTGACACATTTTTCGACCTTGGTTTTACCAGACCCCAATGATCGTTCTAATCATGTGCGAGCCGTGGACAATTCGTTGGTTCTGGCTCGCCAAGCTAGGATTCAAGTGTTTTGTTAGGTCAATTTGTGGGCGTTTTATATGACCATAGAGTTTTAAAAATCCTTTCTTACTACTTACTTACTAATCTCTTCTAATTCTTACTATTGCTGCAAGATTTTGCCTAAAATCATGACTTTTACCTCAAGAGGAAATAAAGAAAAAAAGATCTTCACACCAAATAATTTCATCATTCAAAGTCTGCTCTTTCTTATTTCAAGATTTGACATTCTGATTATTTGCCAAACAAGTGTCCAAACGTGACGTCACTTTGGAGTCACAAGTTCACAAACACCACTGCTTAAGGGCGCATGCTAGACCTCATCTTACGGCTGATTCATACCCAACTGTACCTAAGGATACGGATAGAATGTTTGAGAGGGGCAGTGCTGCATCGTACTTTAGTGCTAAAATAGATATACCTAGTGATGGATTCTCCCATCATTAAATACTATACATACATACATACATACACCTTTTACCAGATACGGCTAAACGGTGGTCGATCCATCAAGTTGTTGTACGTAGTTGTTGTATAGTCACAGTACAGTTGTTGTTTTTTTTGTTTGTTTCCTTTGGATGTTGGCCTCTGTTCAAGGTGATGTTCGCGATAAGATTCCGCCTTAGCCTCCCTTAAATACGAATACACTTAGAATTGGACAACAAGCAACATTTCAGATATTTTAGGACATCCTCTGAAACTTTCGTAAACAGTTTACAACTCGTCTTCATTGATTTTCATGAGTGCCTCTATACTGCCCCCACAAATCCCAGTGGTAATAGCTGGTATTTCTCCATTTACATCCGCAGCTCCAGATGAAAACCATACCCGTAGCTCTGGGAGAGTATGAATGAGGCATAAGACAGACGCACACAGGCACGCAACCACACCAACTTACTCGTCCTAAGAAGTCAGTGAGCTCCACCATGCAGGCCTGTTGGTACTGGTTCTACTCAGTAAACAGTAAATCCTGTGAGAAGACGTTGATAATCAATGGGCTAATTGTCACTTTTTCCTCACAATACGCTAGTGGACGGCTGGTGTCAACAGCAGGCTGTTCAAGGCAAGCTATGGAAAGGCCCCGATGGGAAGACAATGGGAGAGTGGGGGGGAGGCCCTCACAGAGGATAACTGTGGTGGTGACAATCCCACTAGACTCAATGCCAACCAAGACCAGTCTATTTGAGACTCCATTGTCATGGTGTATAATTAACACAAACAAGCTATATTTATTGGTCGACAAGCTGATGTCTAATCATATGGTAGGGTATAGGATTCCTCGTCCTGGAAAATGGATTGGCATTCCAGTCTCAACCTGGCGATTGAACAATTGGTATAGCAATTCTAAAACTGTTTTACTTATTTTGTTTTAATTGTAAATATGTGGGACTGGGCAAATAGTTATTGACAATCTGGGTGAGACAATCAAGGTGTGTGTTGTTTGAATAGATGCACTGACTGATGATTGAAGATTGTTGAATTAGTTGCTAACTTATTTGATAATAAATAAATCGGTCATGATTAATCGCTTCGTTGTTTGGTCCAAACGTGTTCATTATATGTTGCTACAATGCCAGTTGCCAGTGGGTGAATGAATCCCCAATATGTTATAAGCTAGCACAGAAGAGTAGGCTAGGCTAATACAAAAATAGAAATGTTAGTGCTCAATCTGTTTGCAATGTTAATAAAGTTTCAAATTCAGTCTGATTTTGTGCAAAAAAACAGATTAGTGGATCAATCGGCTGTACAATGTGCCTGATTGATCGCTAATCAAAATAATCATTAGCATTGGAGACAGTGGCTAAGTTAAAGTGACTAAATTATTTTTGACTTCAGCCTTTTCAGTAACTATAGTAACCTAACACGTTACTTTGTTTCAAATTAAATTTTCAGATTTAAGTGACTTATCCAAATAACTTTAGTTACAATTTAGTTACTTTAATGTTCCACAACAACTCTATAATTTATCTACGTTTAATAAAAACACCATGCATCACATCAATTTGACGGATGCCTTTTTAATATTGTTAATGTGAGGTGAAGTTTAAAACCTACTTCAAGTGAGGTTTGGTTAAAAACTAAAGCTACTTTAGTAGCTTTTATTAGCAGGTGCCGAATACGATGGAAAGTAATTAAACGTTATTTCTAAAATAAAGTAGCCACTAATCTAATTTCTTAATTTTAGGAGGAGTAGCCAGTATTCAGAAGTCTGGTTACTTTTTACATTGGTAACTTTGGAAACGTTTATCGTTAATGCAGTCCTACAAAAATAACAATACGTCCTTCGGTATAGGGTGATAGATATTTTATGGGCCTTCGGCCCTACGGGTCCATAGGAGTGTCACTCGATAGCCTATTATTAATTATATCCCACCTGTTTGGTGTGAAGGAGACGTCCGTATTCTCGTAAAATCCGTTCTGTGGCAAGGCCGACGACGCACGACGTTTAGCCGAACCCAAAGAGCCGGTCCTGGGGGTGGTGGAGCGCGATAACGGTTTCTACGAAGAATATCACCGGGCGAGCAAGTGGCCCGTCCCGGGGCAGAGCGAGTGACGGGAGGAGGAGGTGCGCGACGGGACGGCACGAGGGCGAGTGGGTGAAGTTACGGCCGCGCGCCCAGTTTCTATAATAAAAGTTTGCGGTACTTGGTGCGCGTCCGCCGCATGCCGTGCGCGCCACTCACTGCTGCAGCTGTCGCCCGCCGCTGTCCGCCGGTCCGCTATCACTAGTGTGCGCACGTGTGCATGTGTACGCGCCCGCGTGCGCGTCGTGCGTGTCCGTGCAAAGGGTTGGGAGGATTGCTTTTAAAATGTAATCCCTTACAGTT
Organism: Bregmaceros cantori; assembly: GCA_900302395.1. Lineage (NCBI taxonomy): Eukaryota > Metazoa > Chordata > Actinopteri > Gadiformes > Bregmacerotidae > Bregmaceros > Bregmaceros cantori. Next base: position 87 of record OMKY01089941.1, on the reverse strand, counting down.
ACAAGTTGTTTAAAAACAAAATCATTAGGCATTAGGGCAGGGTAGTAACGGTTTCACTAATGACATTACAGAAGTTAGCAACTATAT
>OMKY01089936.1:4880-16374 GCA_900302395.1 Bregmaceros cantori | reverse complement strand
GGAGCACTCTGTTCTCTCTCTCTCTCTCTCTCTCTCTCTCTCTCTGTCTCTCTCTCTCTTTCTCTCTCTCTCTCTTCTCTCCCCCTCTTCCCTCCCTCCCCGAGTCTGTCTTGCTGCCCCTATCTCTCGTTCTCTGTCTCGCTCTCTCTATCTCTCTGTCTCGCCCCCTCTTCCCCCTCTCTCCCCCCTCCCCATTCTCCGGTCGCACCGCGCTGCCCGCATCGCGGGTGGGAGAGCCGACTCCGTGAGTGAGTGATAGCGAAGCCGACCGGATCGCCGACCGGCATATATGTATTCCGCTTCAAAATGTAGCAGTTCTGGAGGTTGTATGCATGAGCACTTTTGAAGCGGATTCACCTATACACTGATTATATTTAGGGTTTTTGGCACCATGTAAACAGGGCTACTTCCCTCTGGAAACCGACACGCCTGATTGAACACAATGTGGAAATGAGTAGCTGACACAATCCGTGCGTAATGATTAAAATGTCCATCGCATTGATGACTGAGTTTTGACGGGCATCTATGCCAGTTCTGCTCATCACAGAGGAAAAAAGGAAAAAACATAATATTACGTTTTGGGAGTCGATGCATGGGGAGTGAAAACGTATTTTTACGTGACTTGGGAGCCAATGAGTTAAGATATTTAGACATTAGTCATTTTCCCTCCAACTTTTATTGTGTGAGTGCCATTATCCATATAGTTTCCGTGAACCAGGTGTCTAATAAACCTGAGCAAAAAAACACCAGCAATATTGATTAAGATTAAGATACTTTATTTTGTCACATACATACATGTACAAATTCTTCCTCCGCATTTAACCCATCCCTGAGGAGTGGTGGGCAGCTAAGTGTGCAGTGCCCTGGGGCCAACTCCAGATTGTGAGCCATTGCCTTGGCCAGGGGCACTGACTGGAGCAGGTTAACTAGAACATGTTTTCGGTGGTGGGGGAAACCGGAATGCCCGGAGGTAGCCCACGCTGACACGCAGAGAACATGTAAATTCCACACAGAAAGGACCTGTCCCGGTTGGAATTCGAACCCAGGACCATCTAGCTGTGAGGCAGCAATGCTAACCACTGCGTCTGACTCGGCTATCAATTCAAATAGTAAGGCTACAAAAATTGGGATAATGTTACGCTACAAATCAATTTCATGAAATAGCCTTTAATTTTCACCTTCTAACACTACGGTTGATGCCAATATTAAATGTTAGTGGTGTAGTAAAAAGAAGACAAGGATTGAAGTCAACGTGTATATTGTTTATTGTTTTTTTTATATATATATTGAATGAAAAACTAGTATGTTAGTGCTAGCAGTATGTGTGGCAACCCATTATCAATACAAGTGTTTGTACAGTAGCACGATTGCGATTGACGCCACTTGCGAACATGCCAATTACATTTCCCAGCGGCCGCAGTCAAGTCACGTGACCGCACAGCGCTCTATCGGTAAGTTGATGATTAAGTATGATTATGTTCCTTGTAGGCTACATGAATGCACCAACATTTAATCACTTCTTTATTTTGTTATTTCCAACAACTCTGCAAAATTTTATCCAGATCCATGCACAACCTTTTCAGTTATCGAGGGAACAATCCAACGGGGCTAAAAACATAACCTGCTTCGCGGCTACGCCCCGGCGCAGGTAATAACTCAAAGTTATTATATGTCGCTGTGCTCACAGCATCCCGTTGCACAGTCAACAACTACAAGGTTCATTCAACTTGATTCAAATAAAAAACTACAGTCTGGTCATATTCAAAATAAATTAACTCCCCGGGGAGAAAACAAAAAGGATACTGATCGGTTATCAGTATCGGGCCAAAAAACTCTTTTGTGAAAACTGAGTTAATAATATTGTGTGAATCTTGTCTAAATCTAGAATATGTAAATGAAATGTTGTTGTGAAAAAAAGGAAGTAAAACCGCAGTGTCTAAAATATCTCTTCTCATCTGCTTAAATACAAAGGCCTGATGAAAAAGGCCTTTTTCTCAAAAAGTGGTCAAGTGAAGTCAGGGGGTTTCGCATCTGAACTCTTCATGTGAAGCGACCGCTGACATCTTTAAGTCAGACCTGTGTGTATCTTTCTAAGACCCTAGAGAAGAACTGGAGGTCTATTCGTGAGGAGGTTCTACAATCCATGGACTCCCAGACTGGTCTGTTTGTCCCTGAGGAGGAGAACCTGAGGGAGAAAGGAGACTGGGGCCAATACACACTCTGGCAGCAAGGTGGGCTGTGCCTCTGGGTGCTCTTCTGTAGGACTTGAAAACTTTGTTTTTAAAACGTTCCGTTCTGAACGGTTCAGGCAGGTCTATATTTAACGTTTCTGTTCTTGGAGCCGTTCCGCCACCAAAATATCGGTCATGAATCGGTTCGGAACACAAAAATTTTGTTAAAGTTCCTTGTATTGTGCAATGTTAACTTTAGATATAGTTTAAACAAAATATATTTTGTGGACTTTCAAACTTCAGTGCAACTGTATTAACGTGAAAACAGGCTTTAAACGCCATTCCATTCGCTTCCTTGTCTGTCCACAAGATGGAGGCCCAGATGCATGGGGTTTGATGACTGAAAGTGAAAGTGGACCGAAATAGACTCCCAGACATAGGATATGCTAAAATATATAGAACGGACCGGTTTTGTGGATTTCAGAATGTTCCGTTTCGCCCACACTGTCTGTCTGTGTGAATGAATGCTTTTTTGTTTTTTTGTGAAACAATTCAAAGCCTTGGTCATGAGTGATTAATGGATCCGTTGTTTTGTGTGCAGGCAGGAAGACTGGCAATGCCTGCCGCAGCGTTCCCAAGACCTGCTCCTTGCTGGAGAGATTCCCTGAAGCCACCAGCTGCAAGAGGGGACAGGTGTGTGCACGGTAGTGTTGAGCGCTACGCAGTGGTAGTGGGCAATTTCAAAGTGGGGGTATGTGATTCAGGACGTCATGTTTTTTGGTTTTTAGCCACGGATAAACCGCCTTTTTGTTTTTCCACATTTCTTCCGTCTGCTCTTCTTGTAAGCACATCTTACAAACACCAACAATTCATTTAAAAACATAAAAATAAAGTACATATCTTTGTCTTCATCTTTAAAATAAATCTTATCAACACCTCAAATCAAGTGTGTCTTTACCATAGACTGTATATAAAGTAGACGCTGCATGCATGACGTCATCCATAGACTGTATATAAAGTAGACGCAGCGCGCATGACGTCATCCCATTGCTTTCATCAAACTTTGAAACGCAAACTTTGCGCCCGCCGTCTGCAAGCTGCCATTGTTGAAAGTATCCGTATATCCGGTACCAGGAGAGATAGAGAGAGCTATACAGTATATGAGAGAGAGACACCCCACACGCGACTTCTTCTGGTGGTACTGTCCACTTGGGGCGCCAACGACAGAGTCAGAATGAATGGGATCCTACGGGAGCTGAAATTAAAAAATATTAACGCCAAATCTGACGCCTTTGTGAAATTATGACCCCCGCTCAATCAATTAACCATTTTAACAATTAGAAACAATCTTTAAATAGGTTAAACGGCCTGCTGAAATTGGTATATTTCTATTATAAATCACATAGACTCTGTGCTTTTGCTAGTCCACTTCGCCCACTCGACTAGCAAAAGCACACGGAAGTCGGCACGCCGGCTGAAGCGAATGCGACGTCCATGTTTATATACAGTCTATGGTCATTACACGTAACATAAAACGTCTGTCTGTGCCATGTTCATCATTCACATCAAGTAAAATTTTACAAATTCCATGGTCACTAGCTCAATAATGCTCTTTTTTTCAATTTGCTTTTTTGTGTATTTAGTTTGTCTCTCACAGTGCGTATCAATTGGAATTCGTTGACGCTTGACACGGGCGGCTAAAGTCCAGCTCGCAGCCTATGGGAGCCAGCCGAGTGCGGCACAGCTCCCCTGCCCTCTCCCACTGCCCTCCCGGCGAACCACACACGGGCACCCGCCGGACGAGTGCTCCACAGGGTGCCCTCTCTCCCCCTCTCTGTTTATGAAGAATTAATAACGCTCTTGACGATATTCAATTCTTCCAGCTCTGTGAGTCTCTGCCTCTGTCCTTTCTTTCATAGATGGTTGGACTTGCCTATGGCATTTAAAGGAGGTATCCGATCTAACTCCAACCCTTCCTAGGCATGATGCTTGACAAGCGACAACTGGAATTGAAACACGGCCTGGGACAAGCAAATATTTGATTTACTTTGCCGCCGGTGACAAGCGACGTACTCCAATGGAAACACATCGTTACTCCTCCGTTATCTCTCTCTTCCTGTTGCTCATCTCTCCCTGTCCACCTGTCTCTCTGTCCACCTGTCTAACTGTCGCACTGTCCACCTGTCTGTCTCCCTGTCCACCTGTCTAACTGATCACCTGTCTGTCTCCCTGTCCACCTGTCTCCCTGTCCACCTGTCTAACTGTTCACCTGTCTGTCTCCCTGTCCACCATCCTAACTGTCTCCCTGTCCACCTGTCTAACTGATCACCTGTCTGTCTCCCTGTCCACCTGTCTAACTGATCACCTGTCTGTCTCCCTGTCCACCTGTCTCCCTGTCCACCTGTCTAACTGTTCACCTGTCTGTCTCCCTGTCCACCATCCTAACTGTCTCCCTGTCCACCTGTCTAAGTGCCCACCTGTCTCCCTGTCCACCTGTCTCCCTGTCCACCTGTCTCCCTGTCTAACTGTCCACCTGTCTAACTGTCCACCTGTCGCCCTGTCCACCTGTCTAACTGTCCACCTGTGTCATTTCCAGATTAAGTTCTCTGTGATGAAGCCTGGAACTCATGTATGGCCCCACACCGGACCCACTAACTGTCGTCTGAGGATGCACCTCGGCCTAGTCATCCCCAAGACCGGCTGCAGGATCCGCTGCACCAACCAGACCCGGTACTCAACCCTAACCAGTATCACCCATTGTTCGATTAATCGGCTCATTTCTTAATTAAAATTGGATTGATTATTAGTGTGAATTATATAATAATATTGCTAACTTTTTTCTCTTTCATATCTCATTGCGAACATTTTCATTTTTTAGTATTAGCATGGAAGAGCCTACTCTTCTGTGCTAAATTCTAACATATTGGGTTTCACCCAAGCTTACATGTTGTCTTTATTGTATTAGGGCCATGACACTGGGAATGGAGACTGGCATAGGGAACAACAAATATTAAACACATTTGAGTGGCAGATGGGCCATACAAGGAAACGATTAATCTCTGCCGATTAATCGATTATCAAATTAGTTGCCGATTATTTCAATAATCGATTATCATCGATTAATCTGTTGCAGGTCTAAACCCTAGTGTCGGCAAACTCATCAGTAAAACTTATAAGTTGTCCACAGGGAAACTGCTCCATACACACAAAAGCTTTTGGTCAACACCCACTCTCAGGAATTGCAGTAATTGTTTGGCAACAATTTTAAGAGATGGATCTTATCATATTGTAATAGAAGGTTCTTTTTAGCTGTGAAGTGTACAGCAATTTAGTTTCTTACTGACATGAATTCATTTCATGTATACCATAATATTTGCATCATTTTTCTTCCTATTCATGTCATATAGATTCATTCTCCATATTGAATATAAATGACAGCAGTGCACACACATCGAATTTTAGTTGGGCCTGAAACGACTCTCTCAAGATCAACAAGTAATGAACAAGGTCAACACAAAAAAAAGAAAAGCACGTAAGTTATAAAGTGGCATTGACATAGAATCGGCACGTGTAACATGTCAACATATCAAGCAGGGCTACGCCCTGCGTTCAGTCACAACACTGCAGGTGGGAAGAAGCTGTTGTATACTATTATATACTATTTCCATTTACGCAAAAACATGGCTGCCGCCACACTGTGCAGCTGTCTTATTTAAATGTTGACTGATATTGTGTTTTTCCTGGATCCCAGGGAGTGGGAGGAGGGCAAGGTGCTGATCTTCGATGACTCCTTTGAGCACGAAGTGTGGCAGGAAGCGGACAGCTACCGTCTCATCCTCATAGTGGACGTCTGGCACCCGGAGCTCAGCACTCAGCAACGACACTCTCTGTCTCCCATCTAGACTGACCCTGACCTCTCTGTCTCCCATCTAGACTGACCCTGACCTCTCTGTCTATTAACTTGACCTCTCTGACCCTGACCCCTCTGTCTCCCATCTAGACTGACCTTGACCTCTCTGACCCTGACCTCTCTGTCTATTAACTTGACCTCTCTGACCCTGACCTCTCTGTCTATTAACTTGACCTCTCTGACCTTGACCTCTCTGTCTATTAACTTGACCTCTCTGTCTGTTAACTTGACCTCTCTGACCCTGACCTCTCTGACCTTGACCTCTCTGTCTATTAACTTGGCCTCTCTGTCTATTAACTTGACCTCTCTGTCTGTTAACTTGACCTCTCTATTAACTTGACCTCTCTGACCCTGGCCTCTCTGTCTATTAACTTGACCTCTCTGTCTGTTAACTTGACCTCTCTGACCCTGACCTCTCTGACCTTGACCTCTGTCTATTATCTAGACCTCTCTCTTTCTGAGCCTGTCCCCTATGCACCTGACCGTGACCTCTCTGTGCCTAATCTTGACCTGTGTGATCATGATGTTGACCATTCTCTCCGAAATCTCAACATCTATATTCCGACTGCAGACCTCTGTCCTCTGTCTACAATGTAGGTCTCTGTGAGATCTGTACGCCCCCTGATCCAAACGTACCACCCCGGCCCCACTTAGAACCAGAGAATAGATGTCACCATACAGACCCCACCGATCATGTGAGCAAGCCCCACGTACTCCTAGACATCCCTGTCCCAACTGAGACCTCCACATCCCCAGACCTCCTCCCAGGTCTCATGAAGAACCTTACGTGTTCACCTCCCTGGATCCAGAGAACAGAGCGACACCACGAGTGCACTGACACATTTTGTGGGACATCGAGAAAGAAGGAGCCATGATCTTAGTCTGGCCAGAACCAACTAATTTTCCATGCATCGCACACGACTAGAACGAACATTGGGTCTGGTGTCAAACGTATCAAAAAAGGGTGTGGTTGAGATCTAATCTAACTTATCCAATCACAGCACAGTGGGCTGAGTAAGTGACGACGGCGCTTCTTGGTAACGTACCACATCTAGTCTCACAGAGAGAACCGCCTCAAAGTCACTCTGATGGTTGTCAAACACCCAATAATCTGAGTCGCTCAAGACCAGACCCAATGTTTGTTCTAGTTGCGTGTGATGCGTGCGATTAGTTGGGTCTGGCTCGCCAGGCTACCGTGATCTCAGTGCGGAGGAGCTGTGGGGAGCGGTTTTCTTTGCCTCACATTGACTGCATGAATGTTTTTTTCCCAATGGAGACTCTAGAGACTTTCAGTTGTTGACTTTCAGTTGTCGCTAATCTCCACTGGAGTTTGACTGAAGGAACCACGGTACCTTTTAGAAGCTCAACAAAGAGCTAAGGCATGTGCAACAGCCAAGTTGATGGAACTGGGAACTCAGCTTCTCATCTATAACTTGATGAAATGGGTGCCATCGATTGCATAACTCAGGCTTCATATATGGCGCCATCCTGGATAGGGCAACAGGATAATCGTACAAAGCAGTGCAACATACTCATCACAATGCCCATGTTCACCTGGTGTAGCTGGCTTATTGTCTACGCCGAGGGCACCATTCAACAATTTTCAAGGCCCCTGATGCTCCACGCTAAAAAAACAACAGAGTAATTTCACTTTTTTTGTTGTTGTTGGAAGAACTCTTGCTTTTTAAGAAGACACTTATCCCTCAAACGCATGCTCTGCTTTCCGTTTCACACTTTGGTACTTGCCTGTGGGGCACTTCATATAGTGGCTTGCGAGTAATGAACAACGTACTGTCCTGTTAAAGCTCAGCCTCCATCCGCCGGTGACAATTCAAAGCATATAAGACCCTTGTCTTATAAAATAACATTTTTAAGAATGTTATAGATGCCACAGTGCAAAGGTGCTGCTGCCAAAGGCCTTGTTGTATATGCTGCTGGGTTGGAAGGAATTGTGCCTTAGAGACAGGTTTATCCAAAGTCTTATTTTTGGCACAAGCTTGTCCATTTAACTGCACAGTGAAAATTGTTCTTCACAATTGTTAGTTCATGTTTTATTTTCTTCACATTTTTCCATATCAATAGCCCCATTTACATCGTACCAAAAAGCCTAAATATAATCCGCTTATAGGTAGTGCTCATGTATACACCTCCACTCCCGTGGAGGTGTGTAACGCCGAACGCTGAGCCTTGCGAAACAAACAGCGGTAGAGTTGGAGAGAAAGAGAGCCGCCCTACGGCGGAACGCAGCTGTGGGCTCTTTCTCTGTCTCCGCCAACAGCCACGGGCCACCCCGCATTTCCCAGCGGATGTGAGGGGTGGGGTTCATGACAAGTCTGAATATTTTATCCGTATAGTTTTTGTATATATGCACTGTATATACTATATATATGCACTATGACCATGTAAACACGGCGTGAATATGGATCCGAATGGTAAGCGTTCATGTATACAGGTGAAGCAGATTATATTTGATCTGCCTAAATTTAATCAGATCCAAAAAAGTGTCCATGTAAATGGGCCACGGATACGTGTGGAGTGTTTCACCCATTTCCCTCGATTTCGTACGGATCTGGGGACCTTACGATTACGGATGAATACGCATCAATACTACCGGAAAAGTTGGGGCCGATATGAAGGATTTTTTTGTACAGAATGTCACAAATTACACAAGAATAAGAGGAAATAAGTCGGTGCGTAATTATCTGTACATGTATAATGCGTCGATTCTCGGGCACAGGGACAAACAAAAAAATGAAAACATTTTCAACAAATAGGGGAGGCTCTGGGAATGCTCGGTGATGCTGTGAAATGAAAAATATGTGCGTGTCCATCGCAAAAGTAACAACACAATTATCTTTTTGTGTGGGCGTCGATTCTGCGTCCTAGACACATAAAAGACGGGCGGAGTTATGACGGTGGCCACACGTAGTCGTCCACACGTAGGGTATGAATGATCCTTAACCGCTACAGTGATGGTTAGTTTGTCCTTAGACTGAATTTTTATTTTTTTATCCAGCACTTTCCATCTACGTAGGAGCCGAGTGCTCAGTCATTTTGAAGTTTGATCTTTGACTTCGCCAATCAACTAATGAAGTGCTTGCATCCATTTTTCAGTGACAGTGGCAGTAAGCCTGCACGCTATTTCATGAATGAAGCTAAGCCAAGAGCCAGGATTAGATGCATTTTCAAACTGTGCTGTGTGAAGACTGAAGACTGCCGTGAAATGTTTGCCAGCCCTAAGCCGTGATGTCACCATACACAAGCCCTATTCCGGTTCTAGAAAGTAGTCTTATGGTAAGAGCAGGGCTTGAAAACAAATTATTTTCAAAAAGTTCCGTTCTGAACGGTTCAGGCAGGCCTACGTTTAATGTTTTCGTTCTCGGAACCGTTCCGCCAAAGTTTTAAAGTTCCTTATCTTGTGCAATGTTAAGTTTAGATATAGTTATTACAAAGTATATTTGGTGGACTTTCAAACTTCAGTGCATCTGTATTAACGTGAAACCGGGTTTAAAACAGCATTACTTTCGCTTCCTTGTCTGTCCACAAGATGGTGCCCCAGATGCATGGGGCTTGATGACTAACAGTGAAAGGATGCACAACCGGAAATAGTCTCCCACACATAGGAAATGTTCAAATATATAGAGAACAGAAAAAAAAAACAGGTTTTGTGGATTTCATAATGTTCCGTTTCTGTTCTGGAACAGTTAAAGGTTTTTTTCGTTTCCGTTTCCACTACTCATAAAATTCTGGTTCAGAGCCGTGGGTAAGAGTCTTATCATGTTTTGTTTCTACCTGTTATCTGCCAACAGGTGTTGTCACTGAGAGCAGCAGATCAACTGGTCACCAAAGGCCATTGTGCTTAAGGAGACCATGACTTAAAGGGATAGACCACCAAAAATTCAAATTGAAACATAGTCCTAACATTACCTCTCTAGTCCTAACATTGCCTGTGTTCCGTGCATGTGCGCACACGTCCACACGCTTGCAGCCATTCCGATGTTGATTCCCAGTGAAACAAACTAGTTGGAGTGACTTAAGTACCTACCAGATTAAAGCCACTAATTGCTTCCAAACTGGTTCCGCATTTTGAGTACGTTTGTCACTTGTTATGTGAGATTCAATTGGTTACACAAAAATCAAATGTGGGTGTTTTATTAGTGGAAACGACCGCTCGGACGGGCGCACACGCACGGAACACTGGTACTGTAAAGGTAATTACTAGGTATCTTAAGACAAAGAAGAATATGTTTCAATTTGAATCGTCGCTGGTCTATCCCTTTTAAGATTGTGGTCTATCCCTGTTGGTGGCGTTCACCTTTCCAAATTGTTGTTCAGTGCCACAGACTTCCACAGAAGTCCTACAAAAATATGATTATTGCCAAAGACACATTTAAATGAATCATTTTCTTTTCTTTCTTATTTCTTTTTTGGTGCAAGCAGCATTTTCTAATGTTATATTGACAGCGTTATTATGAAAGGGGGATGAGCGGTGAGGGGATGCAATCTCACGGCGACAAGACTGTGCATGGGGCTGCCTCGGGGTGGCGTCTTCGACCGCTACGCCACAGGGCCATTCCCAATTTGCTGAATCCTTTGATTATGGTTATTTTGAGTAACCCGTAATTAATCAAATGCAAGATAACGTTTTAGAAAAGAATGCAATCTAATAACTTTTTCCTCATGTTTTTTTTCTCAACCTATTCACACCGGGAGGGGACAAGGAAGGGGGGGAGGAGGCGGCATCTGGAAAAGCTGTCAGTGATGGGGAGCGAACCCACAACGTATACCGTAGGTGCTTTGCAGTGCACTGAGCTACGGTGGCACACGGCAAATGTTTTTAATGTAAATAATTCAGTGCAGTTTCAACCTAGTTTAGAACAAGTAGTTTATTAATAATTATTTGATTCTTTCTGTAAAGTAACACCTTCCCAAGCTGTGCTTACATTTGGATATAATTTGCAGTGGAGCTGCAAACATCTGCAATAAGGCTGTTGCACGGTGGCCTCACGACGGCAGCCATGATGGTATCTTTGTGAACAGGTAGTGAGCAATATTTGCATGACATTGTCCATTTAATAGGCTTCTAATATTGATTAATAATCAGTTCATCGGCGAATAATTTACGAGTTACGAGTTTACTGACATATGAAAATATGACTTGAAGTTACTCACTCGGTGTGGTCACATGGTCTTCTGGACCAGTGGGATGGCTGCAAGTTTTCGTTCTTTGAACCGGCTCGAAGCGTTGGACATGGATAATAGTTCTATGTACAATTTATGGAATTCAGCAGTTTTTGTTCCCAGTCTTTTGTTGGTGAGACCAAAGTGCATTATGGGATATATTGCTTGGTTAGTGACCGCCTTGTACACTACTTTTTTTTATATTGGTTGCAATGCTTTGAGTCCATACATC
>OMKY01089926.1:17674-29617 GCA_900302395.1 Bregmaceros cantori | reverse complement strand
ACATTATATCTGTAAATTAAATTTAGAGAGAAATAGAATGAGCTTTGCTGAAAAATTGAAGACCTCGTCCCCCCGTCCAATCATTGTACCGCACCCATCACAAAACTCTTTTCTGTCTCGCCCTCAGACAGTGATGGACAGAGACAGGGACATTCAAGAGGGAAAGAGAGAAATAGAGGGAGGGAGAGAAAGGGCGAGAGAGAGAGAGAGAGAATGGGAGGGAGCAAAAAGGGGAAGAGTAGACATCTCTGTTGCCATGCACCACAGCAGGTAACATTCAGCTAGCGCAGGAGAACACACACTGAATTACAATAGACCTATACACTAGCTCTCCTCGTCTTCCTCTCTCCCTCCATCTCAGTCCTGCTCTCTCACTTCCTTCCCTCCAACCCCCTCCATCTCTCCGTCACCTACCCTTGCCATACCTCCTTTTCCCTTGCCTTTCCCCCCCTTTCTCCCGCTCCTTACCAATATCTAGACAGCCTGAATAGAATGGATTATGGCAGGGATATTAAATTAGAAATTAATCTGGGTGGTGTTGCCAGGGCACACTTTCATGGGTTCATAATCAGCGACCAAGGTCATATTTCAAACATTTCTTAATGCATTTGACAAAAGTTCACATGGCGTCTGGATTCTGAAAGCAGAGAATCTCAGTTCTGAGAGTACATTTCTGAGTCTCTACTTTTTACTTTACTTGAGTAGATATTTAGATCGGTACTTTGTAGCCTTACTTGAGTTGTTTTTTTTACAAATGTATTTTACTTTTACTCAAGAAATCCCCATACTTTTGCCATCTCCGCTTATAGGCCTTATTTTGAGGTATGCATGAATATACAAAATCCTGAAAGAAGCTCAATCCTCTGCAACACATGTGGATTAACAATTCCATTTACTCCTGTCTTCACATGTTCATTTCATATACTAGCTTTACTCCATTGCTCTGTCTGATGCTGAATGGGCTGAAAATGGATTTAAAATAATATTAATAATGTACGAATGTCACCGCATTAAACGCCCAAGGGGGAATCAGCACTGGTGGAATTAACCAGCCCCCACTGCTATCTGTGATAGCACACCCACTCATTATATTTCAGAGGCCATTCTGCTGCTGGAAAATTCACTCGTGCGCGATGGGGTTTTTATGAACAGATGGTTCAAAATGTTCTCAGGAATGGCGGCTAAGGGATTTTTTATGAACGGATGGTTCAAAATGAAGATGCCAAAACATGGCCCTAAGCACAATTTCTGTGAGGTAATTACATTGTGTGAATCTTGTCTAAATCTAGAATATGTAAATGAAATGTTTTTGTGAAAAAATAAAGTAAAACCCGCTCCCCGCAGTGTCTAAAATATCTCTTCTCATCTGCTTAAATACAAAGGCCTGATAAAATAAATGGCCTTTTTCTCAAAAATTGGTCAAGTGGAGTTATCTGAACTCTTCAAATGCTCTCAAGGTTTGCGACTGAAGTGCAGCAGCATTGACCTGTCTGTTAAATGGCTTACTTACCTATTCTGTCTGCATGCAAGGCAGACAGAATAGTCCTGAATTTCAGAATACAGTACCTCACACTCAAACTTTATTTACTTACATGGCACCTTTCATGCAGAGCAAAACAAAGTGTGTTATAAGGACAAAACAAGGAACAGTACAAAACTAATCCCAGTCAAAAGCCAGGTCAAAGAAATGTGTCTTCAGCTTATTTTTAAAACCTTTAACCATCTCCGAGGCCCTCAGACAGACAGTGGAGTCCATAGTAGCTGAAGGCGGCCTCTCCATGCGTTTGGATTCAACTCATGATATGATTAGGACCTCGCCGATATGGTAGAAGCAGATCAGTTAAGTATGTGTCTTAAGTTCAAAGCCATAGACGACGTTGCACCGAGTTACATCTCTGACGTCATACGTCAACACGTTCCCCCTCCCCACGGTCAGCTGACTCTGGGCATTCCCCCCTACTAAACTAAAAACTAGGCTGAATATGACTTACCTTGCTGTGGTGAATTTATTATTGAACTTGGGACAGCACACAAAATGATGGTGGTAACTTGCGCAGTCCACACCCAAATGATCTAGTGCGGATCTATCCCACACAAACGCATGACTCAATAATGTGCGCAACCCATTTATTTTACTCATTTTCTTCTGACTTGCCAGTGAATGCCAATCATCCCATTAGTCCAGAAGAACATGTGACTACACTGATATAGTAACATCTGGTCGTATTTTCAAAATATCAGCCCCCTACTTTTAGCGCATAAACTAGTACATAGGAAACGTTTCCTTCTTAAAGAGGCAGTACTCTGTGGACTCATGTTATTCTAATGCATGGTGTTTGGTGTCTACTGTGCCTTGTGAGCGATATGTCACCTTTGATGCTTTTTATGGTGTGTGGTTTTATTCTTTTATTTCTTTGACTGCCCTTCAATGTTTCATTGTGAAGCACTTGTACTGCAAAGGGTGCTATATAAATACAATTGTAGTTACAATTTGTTATTTACTTAACTTACTTGCACAATGGCCATTGGATTAGCCTCTTGCAATGAAAATTTTAAATGAAAAATTCTGCGTCTGTGAGATTTGTGGCATATTGGCATATTGCAATAAAATGTATTCAGTTCTGACAATATCTGAAAAAAAAATAATTATCATTATTATATCTGATAATACGGATATATTGTATTCTTCAATTAACATACTTAGCATGTGAGTGAGGTAATGCTGCAACCTCTCAATAGGTTATAGAAAGGCTTAATTATAGTGCATAAACACACAAGGTATTTTTCTCTCATTAGATGCTATTTTTCAGTTGTGCAATAAAATCTCAATTTTTGTATGCATATGTCAGCAATTCTAAATATTTAAACATAAAGTAGAAATATATGCAGGCCAGCTTTCCAGGGTTAATGCAGCACCACCGTGGGTCTTCCTAAATGTCAGCTTTAAAGACCTTGAGCGTCTTTAAAGTTGTCTGGAGGGCCCGCATTATTAAACACGGGCCAGCCAGAATCCTGTGGCCTGAGCAAGCTGGGCGTGAAATGCCAAGGGCCGTGATATACGACCTGGGTCCCTGGCCACGAAGCCCTCGGCCAGCTCCAGATAAAGGTCCCAACACACCTGCACTTTGAAACCGTGCCATGTCATATTGCTTCAGCTTTCAAGGTGCGAGTCTGGAGATGGAAGTGATGTAGCACTTATTTACACAACAATAGGGCTGTCGCACGTGGCGTTACGGCTTGATGCGGCAGAAATTTTGGTGGTACAGCTAAGTGGCATTACCACTCCACCAAGTCCATTATATAGGGGCAAATACGATGGACATAGTCATCTGCTGGTGATTGATAGCATATTACCATGGATAAACAATAATAGAACACTTTTAAACTGACAATGTTATGCAAATATCCAGGGCTTGAAAACAAAATTATTTATAAAATGTTCCGTTCCGAACGGTTCAGGCAGCCCTGTTTAACGTTTTCGTTCTCAGAACTGTTCCGCCACCAAAATATCAGCCCTGAACCGGTCCGGGACGTGAAAATTCTGTTCATTCTTAAAGTTTGTTATATTGTGCAATGTTAAATTTAAATATCGTTTATACAGAAAATATTTGGTGGACTTCAGTGCAACTGTATTAACGTGAAAACCGTGATTGAAACACCATTACATTCACTCCCTCGTTTGTCCACAAGATGGAGCCCCAAATGCATGGGGCTTGATGACTGATAGTAAAGGTGGACGGAAATAGTCTCCCAGACATAGGATATGTTAAAATATATAGAGAACAGAAAAAAAAACGTTTTTAACCGGTTCTGTGGATTTCATCATGTTCCGGAACAGTTGAATACATCTTTTTTCGTTTCAGTTTCCGCTCCTCGTAAAATTCTGCAAATTTCCGTTCATTTCTGGTTTTCGTTTTCGTTCCTTGAACCGGTTCGGAGCCTGCTCTCTGGCTGACCGCGATGCTACCATCACTGTGCAACAGCCCTATTGCATAATAATAATAATCAAGTTACAAGTTACTCATTAAGGACATTGTATTCAGCAGCATAATCCAATTACCCCATTTAAAAAGTAATTTGTTTGTGTAATAGCAATTTGTTTCGCTGCAAAAGTGTGCTCTTTATTTATATGGGGTTGTGTGTCACATGACAGCGGGTTTTCCAAGCGTTCTGATAATCTTTTTAGCTGCATCTCTACGGAGTCCATTCTTCGCCCATTATCATCACTTGTCTGTACAAACTCTCATAAGCACCATGCCCAATTTTTCTGAACGTTATTTGGTTTGTGAGTCTCATTCGGCGTCCAGAATTGTAGCAATTTCTGGACCTTCTGCAGTTTGTCTAACGCTCAGACAGAGGTCAGTAGAGGACAGAGTTACCATTGCCCTGTACTCCATTCTTCAGCACCTACACTCCCCTGGTAACTACGCACACTTCCTGTTCCTGAACTTCAGGCCATGTTCAACACCATCCTTACCACACAACTCCATGACAACCTCACTCATGGTGCCCCCCCCTACACCTGTGAATGGATCACTGACTTCCTGTCCGATCGCAAGCAGCACATGCGTCTGAGAAATAACACTGCTTCTGCTCTCCCTCTAAACAAACGACTGCATCGCAAAGCAACAATTTGTTAAATTCGAAAGAGGTGGACCAGCTGGTGTACTGGTGCACTGAGAACAACTTGGTGATGAACTACCTGAAGACCGTAGTAATTGTAGAACGACTTCATGAGGAATTCATCTCCACCTTGCCTCCACGCCTTCCGCTTCCTTGAAGCAACCATTACCAAGGACTTCCCATTGGAGTGCACCATCACGAACCTCACCGAGAAGGCCCAAAAGAGAATGGAATTCCTACAGAAGCTGGAGAGGCTGAAGCTATCACCTAAGTTGCTGGTGCCTTTCTATTCGGCCACCATAGAGTCCATTCTCACCTTGTCCATCACAGTGTGGTACGCTGGAGCCACTGTCAGGGACAGACTCAGACTGCAGCGCATAACCTGCTCTGCTGAGAAGATGACTGAGTCCTGCCTCCCCTCCATCCTCCAACTTGTGGACGCATATATCAGATCGCCACTGATTTCTCCCCCCAGTCACTCCCTATTCTCACTACTACTACCCTCAGGGAAGAGGTTCAGGTCGATCAGAACCTGAACCACCCGCCACAAGAACAGTTTCTTCTGCCGTAGGGCTCCTAAATAGCTAATCAGCAAAGATAGCCACTTATGGCCCCACCACATTCCTGTATCTGTTCCCCCTACCTCCCCCCCCCCATCATGGAAATCCAAATCTATAGTCTAAATAAATGACTGGAATAAGGTTTTTTAAATACCTCAACAATTTCAGTCGCGATTCTCGGACCTTCTTCAGGCAACCAAAACTGTTGACGTATTTAAAAAAATAAAAAAACATATTCTTGTCATTTAAATGAATGAATAATATATTAGTGCATAGTTTGACAGAATGAAAGAATGTTATCTGTCCTTGTACATAGAGTTGTACAAGACCAGTTATCGAGAATCCCTAGTGTCTGAACCTGCGTCATTGACGATAGCAATAAAACCAACTCTGATTCTGGCATTACATTACTGATTTTATGAATGTGGTCAAGGCAGACATCTACATCTTCAGTACCTTCTCTGGCAACCCAAAGAACCCCAGATGACTAACTCAACTCAACTCAACATATTTGTATATAGCACAAAAATACCTGCCGGTTTTGATTAATCGTTGTTGATGCAAATTTGTTTTGATTGATTAACATAACTCCTTTAACAGAGGACTGGAGGAAAGATGAGATTGAGATTTTTAATCAATCTCAATCTCGGCTAGTTGAACAAGTACCTTCACATATTAGATTTACATTTAAGTAAAAAGGCTAATTTAAAAGGAGGAAGAGACATTGACCTTTAGCAGGGTAAAGAGGATTGGGAGAAATGAACCAGGGCCGAAGACGCCATCCCTGCAGAAGAAGACAGCGAAAAGGGGACCAGGGGAGACAAGCCAGAATTCCTGTTTGTAAACATTCTCTCCCACTCCATGCAAATGTCTCATGGCATATTGCTAGTGTGTGTGTTTTCTAAAGACATGGGACTGCCTCCCCTGTTTAGTGGACCCATAAAGTGCGGCGAGAGTGCTTGGTGGCAGGGGGACCGTGACCAATAAAAAAAGCATACAGCCCTCATACTGCCGCTGTAAGCAGTTGGGAGAGTCAAGAGTCCAGCTGAGGGTGTTCCTCTACACCGACTCCATTTCATGGAACGATGGAACAAGCTTGAACGAAACTACAGATCCACACCAGAGTGAAGTTTTTTTTTTTTAAACCAGAGCTCGGTCACAGCACCTGCCGAAATGCCGTCTGGGAAAATTGTCAAACTGCTCATCTTTGAGGTGGTAGAATATGCTGCCCTGGTCGTGCCTCTGTTTGTGGTGCTGGAGCGATTTGGGGTGCTCATGCGCGACCGACAAGAGAAGAGTGACAAGACGGCGTACTGGTTGGTGGTGGCGGCATCGGTCGCTTACGTCACCTCGGCCACCCTACTGGTGTGGGTGCCACTCAAGTATGTCGTACTGAAGCAACGAGGCTTCGTCGCAAACATCAAGCAGTGGTGAGCAGTGTTGTCACAGTTATTTCTAAAACTTAATCTGACTACTGATTATTAAAAATGTGGGGGAAAAAGGTAACTATGTTTTTTTGCCTTAAGTAAGGCTATAGGCTATACATGGGCTAAAAATACTATTGCGCTACCTAACAGAGCAAGAAAACAAAAAAGGAAAAAAAAGAAATATAATGGGCTAAAAATAGTATTGCGCTGTCTCTCTGGTGGTGCAGTGGGAACAGCCTTGGACTACGAATTGCAAGGTTGTTGGTTCAAACCCAAGTCAGGACTTGTCTTGGGTTGGTTTTAAATGAAATCAGAAGACAAAAGCACTCCAAGGCCACCCCCAAGTCCCTTCTTCGGTGGCAAAATGATTAAGCGCCGAGTCATTGAACGAATGCTCAGTGGTTCGACTCTCGTGAAAGCCGTTGGGGTTGTGCAGGTGGTACCACACAATGCTCCCCCAGCTGGGGGAAAGAGAGAATTGGTTCTACCTGCACAACCTTAGCGCCTTCGATGTGAGTCTCTAATCACTGTCTGGCAGAGCGCTCCTCCAATGCATTGAATATCAATGTCTTGGTGCTCAACCAACGGAATGCCTTTTTTGATCTCAGAGGTGATGAAAAATTGATGCAAAGAAAACCAAGAAACTCCCTGACTTGGGTTTGAACCAAGAACCATTCAGAGTCTAAGGCTGTCCCCACTGCACCACCAAAGAGGTGGGGCAATAGTATTGAGGGCGTGCACTCCGGCATCTGCTCTGGCCCCTTGCCCATTGGGTTTCTGACAATGTGGCCCTCTGAGCAAAGTAGTTGAATAGCCCTGGCTTACGGTGCAAACAGAGCATTTTTAGCACCCATTTATAGCCTATAGCCTTACTTACGGTGCAAAGAGAGCAACTTTCTTCCCCACAATTTTTCGGAGAGGTATGTTTTTTTGGTGCCTGTTTTTAGAAGATGGTATTCTGATGAGCAGATAAAGGCTAGCGAAAACTCAAAACTGTTTAGTGAGCTCTGGTGGTGTGATGGGTAGTGGTTTGGACTCTGGATTGGATGGTTCAAACCCAAGTCAAGACTACACCACATGCCTCTTTTTAAATGATGTATGTCGGAGAAGCAGATAAAAGCTACCGAAATCTCAGGACTGTTGAGAGACTTCTGGTGGTGTGATGGGTAGCGCTTTGTACTCTGGATTGGAAGGTTGATGGTTCAACACTGTGTCAATGTACTCCTTAATCATTCAAGTCTGAGGAACAGATAGAGGCAAGATAGATACCAAAATCTAAAGACAGAATAAAGTTCTCTGGTGGTACAGTGGGAACAGTCTTGCACTCTGAATTGGGAGGTTGTTGGTTCAAAGAAATTTTTTTTCCGGCGTCAGCACCGTTTTTCTATCTTTATTGGATAGGATTAGTTGGAAACTGGGTTGAAGAGATCGGGGTAGACGTTGCAGACAAGTCGAACTCGCGAGCTTAGTCGAACTCGCGACACTGCGGAGGCTGCGGTAGACACAGCGCCACTAACATGAATGGGGTCGCCTTATGTGCGGTGTCCATAACCACTCGGCCGACGCGGACCCTGGAAGTCAGACTTTTCTTTGCGTCAATTTTAAATGACCTCTGAGATCAAAACGGCTTTCTGGTTTTGCACGTTTTAACTATTATTTTCTTGCTCCGGGAGGCAGCGCAATAGTATTTTTCGCCCATTTATAGCCTACAGCCTTACATACAGCGCAAATGGAACAACTTTTTACTCCGTCATTTTGGTCGGGTTGTAAGGCAATAGTCTTTTCATCTCTATTGCACGATTAACTTTTTTGGGGGGCCTTACTTACAGCGCAAATGGAGCAACTTTTTTTCTGTGATTTTTTTTTTTCGGGAGGTAAGGCTATATAGCCCTACTATTTTTTGGGAGTGATCTCATAATGGTGTTTGTTGCCCCCTGTTTTTGAGAAATGCACCTTTTAAAAATAATATTATTGTTGTTGTTGAGCCAGTATTTCCCAGTATACTAGCCCAACTATCAACACATCTGATCAAAGGCAAGTGGAGAGACGTCGGACGCTACACAGGTTGAAGGTGCATCCAGATGTTCTGGAAGTTTAATCAGAAAACCCTTCGATATATACAAAGATGAATTCAGGCTTTTAGCCAATCACAGCATCACAGCACATTGAACATCCAATTAGAGCACAGGACTGTATTGAAGGACTGTATGATAATCCAATAGGATTGCAGCACTTCTGGGTGATCAAGGAAAGTGAGATAGTTTCCAACCAATCATGGAACTTTAGTTTTGGTCGAGCTACAGGAGGAGAGATAGAGCGGCGAGAAGGTTTCGTTTCCGAAACCTAACTTGCTAGATGGAAAACAAGCCAGCATTGTCTTATTGTGAAGATGCAGGTGTCTGCTAGCTAGCCACTGGAATGTTAGGGAGGTTAGCACTATGGCTTACAGCTGATAAGGCAAGGGCCACTCAGTATTGAGATGTTCCCAAACTGTGGTCGGCGAGCCAGTAGGATGAGGAGATGTAAAAATATATTCTTTATGCATAACTATAATATTTCTAACAGCACCCTCCCTTTTGATGTTCTATGTGGGCGTGTGCTTAATAAAAAACTTGTATGATTGAGTCTGGGAGGCCCTTGGTAGTGCAGTCGTCAAGGATGGTGGTTTAACGGTTTTTAGTTCAAGTCCTGCCCCTTTCACTTCTACAAAGGCCAATCATTTGTTAAAATTCACCGGTGACTGAGATACAGATAAAATCAACCAATGACTCACGAACCAAGTTTGTCAAGTGGAAACTTCTGTCCAATATTCTAGACAGCAGAAATGCCAGTCGAGTGGTTAGTGTCCTGGACTGCGGTGCCTCCTTGATAATTTTTGAGCAGTGTTATGGCCCCAGGCCTATAGGTGGCCTTCTGTGTGTGTATGTGTGTGTGTTGTATTTAAGATTCCTTCCAGGGCATCCAGCCAAAGTGACAAGCTTCACGACTAGAGCCAGAGAGAAATCAAGAAATTGGCCTCACTGAATGCAAAGGCTCAGTCTCTATCCCCGCGACTGTCGCAGCTGTATTGATACCCCAGGGTGTATGCATGTGCACGACGCGTCTCTGAATGAATACCCAAACCTTCGTTCGACCATAGCATGGTTGGACACTAGACACAACAAACTATTGGGTAGACACCAA
Source organism: Bregmaceros cantori (assembly GCA_900302395.1). Taxonomy (NCBI): domain Eukaryota; kingdom Metazoa; phylum Chordata; class Actinopteri; order Gadiformes; family Bregmacerotidae; genus Bregmaceros; species Bregmaceros cantori. Next base: position 19,824 of record OMKY01089926.1, on the reverse strand, counting down.
CCCTGAACCTAACCCCTACCTAACCCCTTCCCAGAAACCCAGATCCTGACTTTTGTGACAAAACAACCTGCTCCCCTCCCACCTGCGGAAACCTGAGGATGGTGATGGTGTTGCGCATAGATGATACTGTCCTAGCATATGAGACCGTAAAGGCAATTTGTATGTATGTTCATGAACAAATCATTAATTACCAAGTGACATATGTGACAAGGCTATGAAGGCTTGTAGATGATATCAACGCCACAGAGCGCTTTCAGCATGATACGCTCATGGTGGAAAAATAGGCGCAGAAATAGAATTTGCAATTAGTATAAGACTTTGAAGGTGTGCGTTGGCATAGACAAGAAGGTGAGAAATGGTAGAAATAGCTTTAAGAAGGTAATAGTTCAGAATACTATAAAGTTAACATGAAGTTTAGTACGATGGTTTATGTACTGGGACAAGTAAATTTGTGCAGTCAGTTTTATAGTTTTAACTGTAGCCCTAGCTAGCAACAGGTTTTTAACTTGTTTAACTGGTCCAACTTGTTTTAACCTTTTTCTACTTGTTTTTAACTTGGTTAGAAGTTAGGTCCCTTCCGGAGTATGCATACTCCACTTACCGATAGCCGGGTGAAATATAGCAACTCTGCTAAGCCTGTTTTGTACAACCATCTTCTCATGTCACATATCTCATGCTGAAATGCTTAATGGCTCTGTACTGTCTGTTCTAAAATAAAATTAATTCATTCATACATCCTTTTTTCTCTGCAAAAACAGCATTTATCATTGTGATGAATACTCAAATACTAAAATCACATCTTGCATCTTAGTTGGCAAAAATCTTTGCAGCAGATAATGACAGGTCTGGATTATGACAAACTTATTTATTTTTGTCCAGGAGACCTGTAGCGTTGGCTTACGTTATCCTGTCTCCATTACCCTGCTTTGCTGTCATATTGGCCGCCTCCAAGGTAAGCACAGTCTTTTTTTTTTTTTTTGTAACTTTAAAAAAAAAAAATTCTTAATTTATTTTCTTTGGTGCAAGCGCCATTTTCGGACTTTTTTTATTGACAGTGTGTGATGCGTGGGGGACTAGTGAATGTGCTGTACATGACCTTGACGGGAAGCGATCTACAGGCACTGTGTGTGCTGTGAACACAGGCACAAGACTATGTGTGGGGCTGGATTTTTGCAACTGCAAATTGTAGTTGTGGCCAGCCCTTTGTTTGGTGATTATACCCATGAAAGGCGGAGAATAGCGGATGCAATGGTTTTGCATGCACCGCCTTCACGTTAACGCGGTAACTTTTGAACGGATGGAGGGATTTGTCCCAAATTCGGTGTTTTAATGCTCTAGGGTAGCTTCATGAACTGATGAGACTTTGGAGGCCAATACAAGATGGCTTAATTCAAGATCGCCAATTTTTTTTTTTTTTGGTTTTAAGATAAAGCATATACATTATTATATAAACTTAAAGCCTACAACCTTTCAAGGTGGCTGACGTTTTCCTTTGTGTGATGACACTTGCACAAAATCTAATATGCCAACACTCTATAAGAGGTACATTAACTAGAGATACGTCAAACTTCAAGATTATTTTTATTTGTCCCAAGGGACACACAGCTGGCCCATAACATACATACCATACGCCACGTCTAGCCAGTACCAGGGCTTTGAACCAATATTTCTTCACACTCAGTCCGTTCCAAACAGAAACAGAATTATACCGTTTCTGGTTATGAGTTCCACCAACAAATTGACATTCCCCAACCGGTTAGAACAAAAAAATATTGTTCCCGGAACAGTTAATTTTGTTCCTGTCAGCTGTTTAATGCTGTATAATATATGTTATAGAGAGCATGTAGAGTGCTGGTAGCACTCTACAGCCGACGTCTCGTCGCGTGTCGGGACGGACCCACATCGACTTGCTACAGAGAGCCACCCTTTAGCAGTCGTGAGGACTGCATACTTCTAGTTGTGATCGTTTTTAAGTTGCTCACCTGGCTTTTATTTTATATTATGTATATTAATTTTTTTATTATTTTTTAAATTTTTATAATTTTATTCTACTTTTTAATCCATGGCTGTCTATTTAACTAATCTATTTATCTCATTGATCTTATTGTTAATCTGGTAAAAAATGTATATATTTAGTTATTTCATTATTT
>OMKY01089926.1:0-17654 GCA_900302395.1 Bregmaceros cantori | reverse complement strand
TTTTTATATCTTGTATATTTGATATCTTTTTAATTATTATTTTATTACTATGCCGGAAACTATTTTTATCCTTTTTAAACTCTTAATTTTTCTGTCATTAGTACTCCAGTGTTATCTCTTGCTGTATATCCTCGGTGCCAAGCAATGTCTATCATTTTAGTGACAAATCCATTGCCTGTGTGTGCGCTGTGTACGTATGTGCGCTTGCTTGCTTATTAATAGGTTGGAGGGATTGTGTGTCATATTGTTCCTTATATCTTTGTTATGTTGCTATGACCCACATTGAATTGAGCAGCATGAAAGATGCTATATAAATAAAGTTTCAGTTGATTCGGAATAATGACTTTTGATTCGGAATAATGACTTTGAGAAATATTGTGAGGTCGTGCTGTGTATCTCTTTGTGCACACCATCTGCACAGGTTAAGACACTTTTGTCGTTTAACAACAAAAGAAGAAAATAGCCGGATCCTCCTCTGAGAACAGGCTCTATAGCACTTGCTCAGCAGTTTCTTCATAAACTTACCAGTCACGAGATCAGCTGTGGGTAGGAATGCGTGACTGGCCTAGACACTCAGTAACCAGGCTAGGTCCATTAAAACGGATTGTCCATTAACTATCAGTGGTGTTCCTGCTCAGCTGTATGATGTTAACGTGACCAGCGGTATTATTAGTCGATGTCTATCTAAACATCTAGCTACGGCTAGTACTACCTACATATTAGTCAGTTCTGCAAGGTAGCTAGCAATGAATATGGACTTGAATAACTAACTACAATTTTTTTTATTTTCCAGCCATAGTTGGCAAGTGCGTAAATATCCATACTTTAGTTCTATACTTGAGTAGCATTCTGTGGTATATTTTGTACCTCACTTGGTTTCTTTTTTTTTATTTTTATTTTTTGTCAATCTGAAACAAAAAACAACAATTTTAAGGCACTAGATTTTCTTCTTCACTACTTGCTAGACTTCTTCCTTTGTGGCCTCGTTCTGACTCCAACGGCGTGATATTCACGTGTCGACATTCCTGCCCTGAAAGCGCCTCTGAGATTTTACTGTCAGTCCTAGTGAAGGGGTACAAATTCCCAGGATTTTTTTGTGTTCTCACTAGATTGCTGCGAGCACCCCAATAGACGTTCGGGGGGTACTTCCGGTGTCTGAACATCACGTCCGGTGTCATTAGTTCGCTGTGTTTTTGGCAATTTTTCGATAGTCTATATTCGGTGGGAGACTGGGAGCACACACCTACAGGGTTATTTAAAATTGTGGTGGTAACTTACGGTGTGCTATTCCTCGCCCAAATGCTCTCGTGCGGATCTGTGATCCACAAACGCATGATTTAATAATCAGTCCAACCCGTTCCATTGTCTCATTCCTTTTGGAAGGGCTAGTAGAAGCAGCCAGCCTATTGGTCCAGAAGAACGTCGGATTTTTAATTGATGAGCATTTTGTGTGTTATTTGTGAGCCACCGCGGTCCACTACGACGATATTAAAGGGAACTCATACAGACACGGGAAGTGTGTTTCATCCCGACAGGGCAAAATGCCAGCCCCCTGATATTCACGGGTAAACTCGTCTATATCCCACCTTCCGCCACCGAGCGGGCCGTTTGGGAGACGGAAAGCTGCGCCGGCGTCACACGAGTGTATTTTTATTAAAACATTCCGACTGTCCTGTGTGTGCATGCAGGTGTGCGCGCAACAACTGCGATTAACAAATTACCGGTCGGTGCACAAACACACACGCGCGCACACACACAAACACTCCCCCCCCCCTCAAACACACACACACACGCATACAAACTATACGAAAATGTTTGTAGAGGTCCGATGGTGGGCTGCATATGCACATGTGTGTGTTCCGGGGGAAAAAGAGGGAAGACAATCGGCGCAAGGTGATAGAAGATCAAAAGCTGACTACCTCAGCGTCATCAAAAGGTGCAAACATATAAAACATGTTTTGCACTATTTTTCTTTATTTATTTTTGACCAGATTCTTGGCTCTATCTCTCTCTTCTCTGTCTCTATCTCTCTCCGTCCCTTTCTCCCTCTCTCCTCCTTAACTTTCCCCACTTCCCTTTCTCAGCATAAAATGAGCCCCATCACATAACAGGGCTCCCGGAGCTGGCGTGTCCATTCATGACAACTTACAAGTTTTATTGTCACAGCGGCAGACTGCCCCTAATTACCTCCCGGGCCATTCCGCTCCAGCACCGTCACTGTCCGTTAATGAATCTCTTCTGGGTCTAATTGCTGGTGTCGGCTAGCTCCAATTTGGTTTTCCGTGTCGCTGAATGCGCAATTTTTTCTGCAATTAATATAAAAAATATTCATACATACTTTCTCTCCAAACTTTCACAACCTTGTATTATTTGGCATATTCACACTTCGCTAGCCATTTTACACCACCGTCAGGCCTGCGCCACAATGTGAAAGACGTACGTGCTCATCATTATATACTATTGTGGATTGGAGACCGTTTAAGCTCCAGCAATGTGTGTCTGACAGTTTGTGGCTGTCAGTTGCGGACTGGCTACAGGGCACACCGGGCATTTTCCCGGTGGGCCGATGCCCCTTGAGGGCCGGCGGCCCACTATTTCACCCGCCGTTCTTGACACAGTAAACAGTAGGCACTATTTGGGCCCCCTCTTGTGGTAGTCTTTACACTAAAACATAACACAAGCTAAGAAGTGATTATTTAATATGTTTTGCTTTTAAAAATATTTTGAGTTTATTTCAGAGCCTGACTGTCTGTATTTAAGCAGGTCATTAAATCCAATAAACAATTGAACGTTAAGTTACCACACATTGTTTTTTGTGTAAATGTGTGCACCTTTTCCCCTTGGCCAGAGCATTTTCATAAGACATAAGTTATGTCAATTTCATGTCAGATGTGCTCCATTAATTATGGGGGCCAGTCTATGTCAAAAATGCCCGGGCCGATTTCTCCTCCCAGTCCAGGCCTGGTGGCTGTATCTCGATTTCGATGATGACGTTGTGATGGTTGATGATGGTATAGTCATTTCCAACATACTAGGTGTAATGCGAATTTCCTCATGGTAAGCATTTCCCAATGACTCTGATCTAAATTGTATTTTATATTTATAATACATTGTTATAATACATTGTGAGTTTTTTCCCTCACATTTTGTGGGAATCCTGTTCATATATTAATGTAAGCTATTCCACCACTTAACGCGACCCCATCCCCATACCCCCGATCTCTCCAACCCAGTTTCCGATTAATCCTATCCAATAAAGATTGTAAAACGGCGCTGACGCTGGAAAAAATAACAAAAAAAAAACAAACGACAAAGAAGACTGCAGGGGGTCGACGATGGCGAAGCGGGTAAAGACGCTGCGCCTAGAGACAGTCCCCATTCGTAGTAATGCAATGGCGCCACGGTTAGATCACAGCGTCCGTAGTGCCACGAGTTCTACTCCCCTCACTGGCCCGATCTCTTTAACCCCGTTTCTGACGAATGCAAATGAAAATGGGTAGAACAGTGCTCACGCCGGAAAAACAAAAAAACATATTTTCAAATTACAGCGAGAGACTGGAACTGACTTGTGACCCTCTAACAACTCCACTGTATTCCTCTCGCCAGGTCCAGGTGGATGGTGGGGAGAGGTTAGACCACTTTAGTGAGCTGCCCGTCTCTCTGGTGCTGCTCTGCCTCATCATGGTGGACGTGGTGGAGCGGATACGCTGCTACAACCTCACAGGGCAAGGTGATACTAGGATAAACATAATACTACAATCAGTGATTCACTTTAATTATAATCAACGTATTATTTATTTTTTATCTTTTTTATCCACACAAAAAAAGTACTTCATATTATCTTTTTTTTTTAAATGTTTTTTTCCAGCCCATTCAGGCTGTTTTTTTTCAAGCTTTATTAGCGGAAACAGGTGAAGATGGGGTGGGGGCAGACATGCGGGAAATACGTCGGTGGCGAGATTCGAGCCACCGACTCACAGCGCCATTAAGGCATATGCGTTCTTTGCAGTGCTCTGCCTAACTATTAACTGAGCTAATGGGCAGCACCATATTATATTATTAAAATGTAGCATGGCAAGCCAGAACCAACGAATAGTCCATTCGTCGCACGCGACTAAGCGGACTGGTGGGTCTGGACCAACCAGGCAGACAAATCACATTGTCGCCCAAATTTGGGGGGTCCAACCAGCGCCCTGTTAAGGCGAGCCTTGTTCAAATGGAGACGTGGTTCTCCATACCACTTGTCATGCCTACTGTGCTGTGATTTAATAACTTTGGATTGACACTTTTTTCGAGCCTGATCAATCCAGACCAAATGATCGTTCCAGTTGCAAGTGATGCGTAGATAATTAATTTGTTCTGGCTCGCCAGGCTAATTAAAATGAGTCACAAGGAACATTCTGGAACAGCAAAGTAACTAATTTGTAAGTTAGAGAAACCTGAGTAAGAAACTTTATATACATCTTTATTTATTTGCAGACTCAGGGTCCATAACAGGTACATATCACAAACAAACAATTAAAATAAAAATAAAAAAACAAATACAGTGAGAAGCACTAATCTAATATAAAAATGTAGAACTATACACGTAAAAGACAGCTGTACCAGTGCCTCTGTAGACTGGTATCTAGTGGAGCTGCAGTGAGACTACTGCTTTAGAAGTTACTAGTTACTGATAAAGATTCTAAAATCAGGGTAACTTTGCTACTGACCTCACTGTCCGTACCTGACTTGGGTCGCTGCAGTGGACAGCCAGGACTCAGACTTTGACATGCGGGGTCCGGTCCTCACCCACATGGATAAGGCCAACAGTGTCAGCACAGTGACCATCAGCGGACCACTGCACCTGGAGCAGCCCCGCCCTCCTCCCGATGACCACCCTGACGCCACGCACACTGTAGAAGACACCAGCCGTGATATACATGACAGCCATGAAAACAGCACAAATGGTGGGTAGATACATTTGTAGATACTCATAGTAGTATTGGGTAGAACACACCCACTCTACCCAAAGTTTATTAGAAGCACAAGATCAAATGCAAGATTGCTGCAAAGACCAATTAGAACAACAAGATACAGTGAATCATTTGTTCCTGCAGCAATCAGACTGCAGGACAATACTCCATATTAGTTTGCACCCGCATGCACACATCATGCATTAGAGCTCATATTATTATAATGCATTAGAGCTCATATTATTATTATTATGGTACATACACTGGCTGTGTCCGAAATCGCTCCCTAACCCCCATATAGTGCACTATATGGGGCGTACGCCATTTTCTAGGGGTGTCCGAATTCTGCATGTACCCTATATAGTGTACTGAAAGTATCCCACAATGCACCGCAAAAAGTAGTGAGTATCGGATGTACCCTAGGCGGAGCAATATAATCCATAATGCATTGCAAGACGTTTTAAAAATGACCTAAACTTTAAAAAAAATGGCGCGGTGGGAGTAAATAACGACGACCACACCAAATAGTTATAAATGTAAGTATTTTTGACTTTTTCTGATGATTTTTGAATTTTATAATTATACTTTTTATATTAATTTTCAACGCTGCCGACCCTGGTGTCCGAAATCTCGGCCGTTGCTGTTGAGTGCACTATAAGTGAGTGCACTATCTGGGGGATAGCGAGTAGGGGATAGGGAGCAATTTAGAACACAGCCACTGTGTTTTAATTTATTCAATTGTCCATGGTTTACTTGTTTTAGATGTTCATGTCCTGTATTGAGGAGAGATGTGCAATTGTTGACCATTCAAGTTTCTCCCTGTGGGGATAATAAAGTTTACCTTACCTTACCTTCTCAGTGAGGGCTATATGGCACTTTATCGTGTGAACTCTACATAGGTTGCCCCCCCTGGCAGTCACCATTCCCAGCATTGTGGCCCCATCCAATCACACATCTTGGATGCCAAACAATAACCAGAACAAATGAATTGTCCAAGCATTGCACGCAACTAGAAAGATAATTTGGTCTGGATTAAGCAGGCTGGAAAAAAAGGGTTAAAAAAGTGTCAATCAAATGAATTTATCGAATCACAGTGCAGTAGGCGTGACAAGTGGCCCACGCCTCGATTCGAACAAGGTCTGCCTTAACGAGGCGCTGATTAGACCACCCAAATTTGGGTGACAATCTGATTTGTCTGCCTGGTTGGTCCAGACCCTCGGACCGTCTAATCGCGTGCGATGCGTGGACAATTCGTTGGTTCTGGCACGGCCAGGCCAACTAAACACAGCAACACTCAAAAACAGGTGGCGTCGTTTCTCTGCTTGATCTTCAGTTGCTATGTGAAGTATAGATGTAATGGGTGTAAAATGACACCGGGGGAGCTGCGGGATAAACGTCACACACAACACATCAACCAATCAGATCATGTAGGGGAGAAGAGAGTTCCCAGCATGCAGCAGGAGCACTAGGGGCTGGAACTGAGTAGACACCCTTACCTAAGGTGATGTGCAACCAGAGACAGTACATAAGCAATCGATTGCCTATGGTAATTGGCTGTGAAGCCCATTAAAGTTGGTACAATCACTGTATAATTTGGCCGTTTTACAAGTTACATAAACCCTTCCTCTCCTCCAAATGGCTGCGGCTGTTGTTGTGCATGCAATAAAGTACTTACTAATAGATTTCGTCATGTAGCTGCAGAGAGAATCGTCACCAATGGCACACTGCACGGGAGCCGGTACCGCTCAGATGATTTCAACACGGCTCCCATGCCTAGGCCGCGGGCCGCTTACCTGTACTCCTCCACGCCACGGAGCTCCAGCCGGGCACGCTTCCTACTGTCGCGAGACACCCGGCAGGAAGTATTTGTCGACACCTTCCTGTTCTGGCTCGACACCGCCGAGATGCTTCGCGTTGCAGCCCACCCTGATGTCTTCTACTCTCCATGGGTGTTCCCCGTCTTCATCTTAGCACTGCTCTCACTCCTCCGTCTTTCCATCGTGCCACGCCACCCGCTGGCGCCCTGCATAGCCGTTTTGGCGCAGGACCTGCCGTTCCTGGCGTTGCGGCTGGGCCTCTTGGTGAGCTTTGAGGGCTTTTTGACACCGGTTCTCTACACCTCGAAGAACCTGCTGATGTGCCTCAACTACATCTACTTCACGTTCATCACGCACTTCTTGAATAGACACAGCATGTTCCGCTGAGATGTTAGACTTCAGCTGAGATAGCAAGTAACCAAGTACAAATACTTAAGTACTGTACTTGAGTAGAATTTTGAAGTATCAATACTTTTAGAAGTACTTTTTTGTGAGTTCTTTTTATTTCTACTCAATAGATTTTTAACAAAAATATCAGTAGTTCTATTCCTTACTTTTCCCAAAACAGGTCGTTACTTTTTTTCTTTTTCTGCAACAACATGGTAGGACTACATGTATAGCTTGAATGAGTCAGTAGGGGGTGGTACTCAGTAATGCACAGTACAGTAGCAGTTAATAAGTTGTTTTCATTTGGTCTGGGTGTGCCCTTCAAAAATATCCCCTGTAAAGTGTCATGGCAAATGTAGGTTTTGTACTTTATACTTTACTTTATACCTTCAAAAATACCGTTGAGTACATTTTAGAGCATGTACTTTTCACTTTAAAAAATACTTTTTGAGTACATTTCGCTGCCTGTACTTTTTACTTTACTTGAGTAGATGTTTGAATCGGTACTTTGCAGTCTTACTCGAGTTGTTGTTTTACAAATTCATTTTACTCTTACTCAAGTAAGAAAACCCATTACTTTTGCCATCCCTGGACTTCAGTTGGACAGAGATTACACAGTGTTACTACAATAAGACTGCAGCTTCTGTCACTTAAGCAAATTCCAATTTGACATTGTATATAGCTGCTATGAGTCTACAAAATTAGCAGAAAACAGCTCCGATATCCTTTATGTTCATCATGTTTCATCATATTGCCCTATGTAAATGGAATTAACCGTTGCTGGTGAGTTTGTATGTGTAATTAGGGCTCTTGAGCGGTGACGTCACAGCCTGGCAGCGGCAGACATTATGGTGGTACAATCGCGGTCAGATGATGAGAGAAACAGGCAGAGTGATATTAGAATAACATTGTCTGTTTAAAGTGTTCTATTATAGATTTTTCCTTGTTAATCTACTATGAATCTCCAGCAGATGGCAGCCTAACTATTTCCCTAGTTAGGTATGGTATAGGGTCAGGTGGTATAAGTATACCAGTTAATTGTACGAATACGTATACTTCACCGTACGTGACCACCAAAATGTCTGCCGCCGCCAAACCATGACGTCACGTGCAACAGCCCTATTGCTGAATAGGAGAAAGAGAAGACAACATCTAGAGGTACCTCTGTCGTCACACCTGATGAGAAGGGGGGTTGGTGGGCGGGTCTAAAGGCAGATCCTCAAATTGACATTGACCTGGGGACCTTATGATTACGTGTGAATGGACGAAACGGAGCAATACTACCGGAAAAGGTGGGGGGTAGAGCCCTGCACTCCCGCGAGAGTCCCGCGGGACAAATATTGAAAGCTCATTGCGGGTGCGGGCGGGACGCAGCGAGCACACTGCGGGTGCGGGCGAGAGCGGAATTAAGCCGCAGTCCCGCAAACTAAAAACATTTAAAATTTTTAAAAGTTATATATATAACTATTTAGCTCCGCAAGTCTCCGCCGGCATGCGGCTTCTCTTCGACCTATTTGGATTGGATACTTATAGCGTTTGTATCAGATTCCGATCTAACGCCTACCATTCCTGGTCGCGCTGCTCGTTTACATTTTAAATAAAGTTGCGGATGTGTACAATCAAAAAAAAAAAAAATCAGATTCCGTTCTGCTCTTCCGTGTTCGGCTCTGCTCTCCCGATCATGACTCAGGAGACTCAGCAGAGCTCATCTAGTGGAAAAATATACCATACTTCAGAAGTAAATGCTGGTCTAAAGAGTGGTGTATTAACGGAAGTTCCGACTTCCGACGTTCGCCTATTGCCCAAAGCCGACCCCGTTCCGACTCGGAACTCGGAATCCTGCGGGATTTGCGGGCGGGCGCGGGACAAACTATTTTAGTTGCGGGCGGGAGCGGGACTAAAATATAAATTTTTTGCGGGACGCGGGCGGGCGCAGGACTGAACACTGCGGGAGCGGGCGGGCACGGGACGGAAAATCAGTCCCGCGCAGGGATCTACCTTCAATCTTTGGCTCCGCAAAAAAAAAAAAAGAAAAAAAAAAGAGACTACACGACAACATAACATTCCGAGTCCAAAACGCAAAGTGGTGCAATCTGCAATGGTAATTGAACACGCAGCGGTAAACCGCATCCTTTGCATGGTCGGTGAGCTAGCGAAAAGCTGCTAAAATTTTAAAAGTTGTTCTTGGGCGTCAACAACTTGCGAGTTGACGGTCTACTGTGCGAGCACAGGCTATTGTCAACAGACACCGTGCATATGTGTGTGTAATTCAGACGAATCGTTTACAATGAGATTGTATGTGAATGAACGACTGTGCGAGGATTCACATTCAATTCACATGAATAATGTTCCCATTTCTTAACTACATGAAATACTGAAATACAATAGTAATAGTTTAAGCAAACACATCACGAGAATTGGGAGAGGTAGTAAGAATGAGCTCGTAAGAATGAGCTCGTAAGAACTCGAATCATTTAAATTTGTTAGAATCTCGTGCATTTTCAATCAACCAAGTAGTTTATAACAACCATAGACTGTAATAAATATACATTATACAATACATTATACTATACAATATACTTTATATACAGTCTATGATGATATTATATACCGAGTCTCATGGATTCGAAAATTATAGACCGTCTATGAAAATTATAGAAGGTTATATATTGAGTGTAGGAAAATGATAAAAATCAATAACACATGAATGTTTTTATTTAAAATTTTGTTGTTTAGGTGATATTGAGGTATTAACTATTAATCATTGACTGCATGTACAAATTAATGCGATAACACTCGTAACATCTTCCCAATCCTGGTAACAAGCTGGTTGACAATTGACTGACAGCACTTTTTGTTTCAGGTTTTTGCTTTCTTTTACAGCTCTAAAATCCACTATATCGGTATCGGCCCACCGAGCAAAATATCGGATATCGGCCAAAAACTCATATCGGTCGGTCTCTAGTAATAATAACAGAAGTAGCAATTCTCCACCTAGGCCATAAGGTTTTCAGGTGCGCGCCTCGCCATAGAAAGTCAGCCTCGTGAGTTCGCAACTTTGCATATTGACAAACTTACACTCACCAGCCCGAACGAGCAATCGTACCGGGACCCGTGTGAGCAATCGTACGGGGACCCGTGCGTGCGATTGTACCCGGCCCTGTGCGATCGGTCGTCGGCAATGTACCACCACTGCCTACTGCGCGTCCGCTAGCGGACAGTTTGCTACTGTTTACGTGTGCGGGTAAAGGAAGCGAGGTAGGAGGCGCCAAATAGGTTTAGTGCTACCCGCAGCACGGGAGTGGAATTACGTCCAGGAGCAAATGGACAAAAATAGACGAGAAAAAAGTTTGATACTCTTGCGGACATATCGATACATTGTATCGACAGCTGTTGTATCGATATATCATACAAAATCAATATTATTTACACCCCTATCAGCCAATAGTGGGATACGTCCTGATCACCGCCGTGAGGCGTTTGTATGACCACATCCTTGCCTCACTCCACTGGCTCCCCATCTAATTCTCTCAACGGCCTAGCCCCCTCATACCTGACCGATCTTCTCCAGCCCCACAACCCCTCCAGATCTCTCAGATCAGCTGACCTCCTGCAGGTGTCCAGGACTAGGCTTAATACTAGGGGGGATTGAGCCTTCACCGTGGCAGGCCCCAAATTATGGAACTCCCTCCTCCTGCCAGATCGGAAGACCATTTTAAATCATCCTTGAAAACCCATTAGTTTTCACTTGAATTTTATTAGTGTCTTTTACTTGTTTTAATGTGTTCTTTTTTAAATAATGTGCAGCTGCAATTTACCAGTAAGCTCATGTTGGAGAACTGTCGGTTCATCGGGTTCATCCAGGACTCTCCAGGTCCCTTCAGCGGACCCTGTGAATGACACATCACATGTTAACTTTAGTACACCAGACCTAAAAAAATAAAAACTACCCTGGCCAGTAGTGTGCATGACTTAAGATTAAATTATCGCAATCATCTATTCAACAAAAATAGCAAGTGTTTTTCCAGTTTGCAGTTTTGCCCACATTATAACATTAAAAACGTCAACTAATTCTATTGCTTATTTTAATTGCAACTAAATCCTCTTTGAGTGAGGAAATGTATGCACCCATGAGCAAAACCTTCACACCTCACCATCCCTCAGTCAGACAAGACAGACAGGCACTTCTCGGCCCCTGCCATTTACCTTGGTGCCAGGCTTCTTTGGGCCCTGGCCCCAGCCCCCGTTGTTGCTGCCAGGCGCCCAGGAAGAGCCGCCTCCCTGGGATGCACCGTCCCACATGCTGCCCGCTCTCCCTGCGGCTCCCTCCTCCTCATCCTCCCAGCTGGAGTGACGCGAGGCAGCCATCCCGCCATCGCTGTCACCCCAGCCATCTTGCATAGACTTCACACCTGCAATTCACCGCAGCACAATTAAATTGCAACCACTCTCATGACAGCTTGTTATTACATATCCATGAATGACAATCACATCTGCCCACAAGAGAGCAGTAAAGGATACCATCATTGATTATACCAATGGCAGTTTCTGGAGAAGTGAAACAAAGCTTGAAAAAAAAAAAATAAAAAGCTGAAAGTATTTTTGACACAGTAAATCAGTAATCACAGTACACCGTCCACCTCTACTGGTGCATGTAGAGGTGGACGGCTGGTAGAGTTCTTTAGAAAACCTCGAAGAGTCTTCCTACCAGATTTGGCAGACGGCTTGCCCCAGCCCGAGGCCTTAGCCGCGGCGTCCGTCGGTTCCCCCCAACCGGAGCCGTCTCCGGACTTCCCCCAGGAGGCGGTACCGTTGTCTACCGAGGGGCTGGCTGGGGAGGCCGTGCCCCAGCCTGCGGCACCTGCAACAACCCAGGGCGCACGGGTGAAATATGCACATTAAAATAATGGAGGAATGCATGAGGCTGGATGAAGCAGTCTCATCGAGTGTGCCACAGAGCCAGCCTATCATTCTATTATGTCATGGCCAGTCACTAATCCCTACTTCTGTGTACGTTCCCTGGCCATGTTAGCGTTTGAACTTTGAACCCTGTAATAAATTGTGCAATTACTATAAATGAAGTTGAACACATTTATCACTAGCTTTAGTCGGTTACCACTAGGGGATAGGGTGCGGCAGTTGACAGTTATATTAATTTAATTCGGATGCATTGCATAACTGTAGGTCTGAAACGATTATTTGAGGTACTAGAGTAATCAAGTCAAATTGAATATTGACTCGTATAATCTTCTTTTTTGAGGTTGCACAGACAATTTTTAATGTTTGAACCTTGAAATCATAATATTTTCTTTCAAATTTCGTACCATATACCATTAACTATCAAATACACGCTAGGCTAGTCCAGAGGTTGTTAAGTGCAGAGAGGGAGGCGGGCGGGGGAGCCAGTGTCAATGTACACTCTGCCCGCCCGCACAGACATGCATTTATACTCGCTCATGCCAGTGTCCATTCCATTTGTTTTTTTGAGGGAGGGCGCAAGCACCTTTTTTCAAAATCTGAAACTGGGATGAAGAGTCGGGGGGAGGCATTGCACAAAAGCCGGAAACTATGCGAACCGGCAGCCTGTGGGACGCACTCTCTAACCACTCTCCCAGTCAAGTATAAGAAATATAAATATACGCCATTATCAATAAATAAAATATATAAAACCCATTGACAATGCATTTAACCAAATTTAAACAAATTCTTTTCAGATAATCCTTGCCAAAAACCAAAGCACAAGCACATGAGTGCACGCAGACCCCCCCTGGACATAGTGTAGGCAACTCGATCGCTGTGTGTCCAAATAACAGAATGCACTTTGACTCCATGAACCTGTAAGCCTTGAAAGATGACTACTTCTGTCAATTACATTTTTAATGGGATAGATTTGGGAATCGAGTGGTTAAGAGGAAATATAGGATGGGAATGAATGAGTTAATGCATTAGTCAATGTTGACAATCATTTTAATTCTAATTATAAATTATATCTGCTCAATTAACTGTCTGTGCCATGGACAATATGTAGAACGTTTCGACAACCAATTTGTCCTAAAAGGCAGAGATCCTCTTTATACTATAATATGTTAAGATATCATTTGTACTAAAAGTTGGTGACACCTGTGCAAATTCTTAAGTGTGAAAGGTATGCTTTGCTACCATGGCCAAAATTAGAAATATAGAATAAAAAAAGAAAGTGATAATTTTCTATTATAAGTCGCCATTAATACGATATTATCTCTAAGGACCAAAGGCAGGAGCAGCATGCAGATATGCGGCAGATGTATTGGGGGATCTTACCCATATTTGGAACTTTCCCTGGACCATGTGCTGTGTTCATATCCCTAGCCCCGGCCAGCGCAGCAGCTTGCCTAGCAGTCTGCTGTGGAACCGGAGGCCCCTGTTGCTGCAGAGCCGGCGCAGGGCCAGGGGGCCCGGGCACTGGTGCGCCCTGCGATGGCGGCTGGCCATTTTTGTCCCATAGGTTGACTGGCTTGTAGTTGTAATTGGTGGGGTCTCCCCAGGCCGCTGTGCCGTCGTCAATCTCATTCTTGCGGCTGATCGACTGGGGGGAAGGCTCCTCCCAGCCGCTGGGCTCTGCCCCCCCGCTGTGGGGGACGCCTGGGGGGACGGGCCCAGCGGTCCAGCCCGAGCTTTGGTTATGATTCTGGGAGACAGGCTGTCGCCCCCAGCCTCCGTGCATTGCTCCCTGGTCCATTGCTGGCGGCTGCTGTGTGCGTGGTGGCGGCTGTGATTGTTGCGAGTGCAGCGGTGCCGGCGGGCCCTTTGCAGGGCCGGACTGGCTGTTTGGCATTTGTTGTGATTTGTTACCCCCTCCCCCCCAGCTTTGGTGGGTCTTGTTGGGCCCAGAGTCGCCTCCGCCCCACGCAGTACTCCGAGGGCCTGCGTCGTCCCAATTCCCGCCCCACGTACCGACATCTGGATCTCCACCAGACGGCCCGGACGCTCCGAGCTCCTTTCTTTCCTCACCCCATCCTCCACCTGCCGCTTTGGGCTCACGCTCCATCCATTCGGCAGAAGCTCCGCCACCGCTTCGTTGACCTGATCCCCACCCACTGCCCCCTGCTCCATCTCTATCAATGTCCCGCCAACCTCCTCCACCCTTCTCCTCTGGACCATCCCCCCAGCCCACCGCGGTAGGGTTACCCTGTTGACCATGTTGATCTCCCCAACCGCCCGGCCCTGTACGACCTCTCCACTCTTCGCTACCCCCCCATCCTTTGGCTGTTTGCCCCTCCCCAGGGACTATGCCTCTCCCCCCAGTACCACCCCACCCGCCACCGGGGGGCTTCCCTAAAGCCCCAGCTCTGATGAAGCTCGATTGTGGTACGCCAGGGTTCCTGATGCTGCCCGGACCACCTCGGCCGGACACGGACGCCCCGCTACTGCTACTGTTGCTGCTGCTCTCCCAGCCCTCGGAGCACATAGACTCGGTCCCGGGGCCGGTGGAATACTGAGAAGAGGAACTTAAAGTCGACTGTTGGTGTTTGGACGACGAGGAGGGAGGCGGCCCACCCCGGATGCTGCCTGTTCCACGGCCAGCTTCCGAGTCAATGTCCCACGCGGAGTTCTGTCGGATCTGGGTCTGGCCCCAGCCACTGTTGGACAGCACGCGGGGGTCCAGATCGGAGCGGCTCAGCATGGTCTGTAAGGCAGCTTCAGCATTTGGTGCCGGCCGGTGGACGCGCGAATGAGATCCTCCGCCACCACCGCCGCTCCTGGAATTTCCACCACTCGACGAAGACCCGCCCCTCCCTACCCAGTCTGCAGGCTCTCCCTCGCCTTTCTGATTGTCCCAAGCCCTCCCGGCGCCAGGCACCGCGGGAGAACAGGCGGCTGTGGTAGTAAGCGTGTTCCCGCTACCGTTGCCTTGTGACTCCGCTGAACTGACTCCACCAGCGGCAGCAGAGTTGCCGGGCCAGTCGCCCGTTGCTGCCCTCTCTGCACCGTTCCCCGAGTTCCATCCTCCCTGAGTTGCCGTGGAGCTGCCACTAACGTTCCCGGCAGCACCCCAAGCTGAACTCTGGTAGCCCCAGCCCGAGGTGCCGTTGTCGCCATCAAACCCTCCGCTGCTCCGTCCCCCACTGTCCCACCCGTCTGTTCTTGGGCCACCCGTCTTAGAGAGGGTGCCTGGATAGCCGGGCTGGCCTTTCCACGTTGAGGCAGCATCTGCTCCGGGCTCACAGTCTGTACCCGCCCCACCCATCGCCGCCGTTTTTGGTCCTGCGGGCGCTGCCTCCCACTTGGGGGCTGCGCACGACTCTCTGTCTCTGGATTGCATTTGGTGAAGTTGGTGCTGATGGGTGTTCGATAGATTCACAGATAAAGTTTGGGGGCCACCAGAGGAGGCGGGGCTGTTGGCAGATAGAGGCCCCGGTACCGACGCGGGGCCCTGGTGATGGAGGGAAGACTGCCCCGCGTCCCCAGCACCCGGAGAAGACCCGTCCTGCTGCACCAAGGCAGGCCAGGCTGAAGGATTGGCATTGGGATTGAAGTTGGCACCTGGAACGCCCCCTCCTCCGCCAGCACCACCCTCAGGGGGGCCATTGCGACTCCCTGGAATAGTGGCAGGGGCTTTGGAAAGAGAGGAGGCCTGCGGGGCGGGAAGTGTGGTCCCCGGGGCCCCACCCGGCAGACCCTGGGGAGCGGCCGAGCTCCACGCGGCGCCGCCGGACTGCATACATTCACTGGGCAGGGTGGGGAAGGGGGCGGCCACTGGCGGCTGGCTGCCAGAGGCACTGATGCTGCTCTTGGAGAGGATTCCGTTGCTGCTAAGGCCACCGCTGCCTCCGGACGAGGTTGTTGCTCCCGCTTCACCGCTGGCGATACTGGGCCACTCTTCCAAGTTGTTTCCGTCCACGATCACCCTGCCCTGAGCGGAGGTCTGACTGCCAGAGCCCGGCCTCCACTTACAATTTGCATAATTAGAAGTAGTAGTAGAAGCAGCAGTCACTGATGAGGTGAGGGTCAGCGATATCGCAGCTGCACTGGAATCTGGAAAAGAAAAACACAATTTTAAAATAAATGTATTTTATGACAGACAGGGTTTGACATCCACAAGAGAGGTTTATGTTAATGAGATGCAGTATTGCACTTGTCCTGCCATTATTTCAGAGTGGCATTCCGTGAGGATATGAACAGAGTGAACGGAGTGTAGCAAACCTGTCAATTATGACAAAATTGCACCTCAGTAAGACCAGACAGAAAATAACACTTTCACCAAAACATTTGCATCAATGTTTTAAGTAAATATTCATTATACAAATATACAAACTATATCTAAACTCAACAACTAATAATATAATGTAGAGGCACCTGAAGCAGCAGCCATGGTTGCATTGGGGCCGTCACCACCACCGCCTCCCACCCCGCCTGGGCCTCCTCCCCCTCCCAGCAGCATGGAGGACAGTGGCGGTTGGCCCCTCTTCAGTAGCACTTTGTGGTCCTGTTGGCAGCGGAAGCGAGGCGGAACCTCTCGCGGCATGTAGCGCTGCTGCTGAGAGGCAGGGGCACCAGGGGCTCCGCCGTTACCAGGAGCACCTGCAAGAGGCAGTGCATAACTATGAACAAACCTTGTGATTTAATATATGCCAAATAAAGGCATGAATCCTTGGCCACCCTTTAAAAAAATGTGACTGCACCAGAGCCAGCGCACGAATGTACCTCTTCTTCCAGGACTCCCTGGAAGAAGAGGCATTACGCCTCAATGAATGAATGTATGAATTTTATTTTAGGACAGACAGTTCAGAGCCATTAAACATTTCGCATGAGACATGTGATACATAAAGATGGTTGTACAAGACGGGACAAGACAATGACACCTTCCTGGTTAAATAAAGGTTAAACTAGAAACACTCAGATTGCAAACCTGCGCCGTAGTGGTAAAAAAAAAAATGGTACTTTTAGTGCTACCAGTATGTGTGGCAACTCATTATCAATGCAAGTGCTCAAGTAGCATGAGTGCGACTGACTCATAGACCCACTAGTCCCACTAGCGAACATGCCAACTACATTATCCAGCAGCCCCAAGCGACCTGGAAGTCTGGTCACATGACCGCGGTAAGATTGCACAGCAATCTATCGGTACGTTGGTGATTAAGTATGATTATGTTACTTATAGGCTACAGAAACGCACCAAAATTTATACAGATTCTTTTGCGTGTCATTTCCAACAACCAAGTTTCATCCAGATCCATGCACAACTTTTTCAGTTATCCTGGGGATAGACAAACCAACGCTACAAAAAACAACCTGTTTTGCGGCGCAGCCCTGGAGCAGGTAAAAATTACCCCTGCATCTCTTGGTATATTATAGTACTCAGAAGGAAGAGACTTCTAGCCAAGCTTGGTTGACACAATGACAATAAATGGATTCTGATAATCATATTGCACTCTGGACTACCTGGGAAGCTGGCGGTGGAGGAGGAGGGGGGCTGTCCGTTGGCCACCGGCGGGCGCTTGGCATTGTGGGCGCC
>OMKY01089920.1:0-10638 GCA_900302395.1 Bregmaceros cantori | reverse complement strand
TCAGCTGACCATCTGAGTCTTTGAAGTACCCATTTTCCAGGGGATCCAACTGTGGAACCTGCTGCCTGTCCCCACATTCCTGTTTGGATTCTCAAGAACTGCTGTTTCAGAGCTCCGGTTGTTGAAGGGAGCTTGTCACCTTCTGCCATGTGCTTGCAGAAGAGATGCCAACATAGGTCAGGGATTGTCCTGATGCTGATGCCCTTGGGTGTGTAGGCTGTACATACAAAGGTAGCCAGTGTTGAACGGATGAGACAGAGATGTTTTAGACATTGCGGGGAGCGGGTTTTACTTACTTTAGTTACATTTACATATTCTAGATTTAGACAAGATTCCAGCAGTTTCCGCCGTACGGCGTCGGAAACTGCTGACAGGAAAACTGCCTTTACTGTCAGTAAAAGCCGATGCATTGCCGACAGTGGCCACTAGGTGGCAGTATACACCACCCCGTTACGCTCCCTTTATAGGCTCCAGAGGCCGTGTATGGCACCCTCTGTGGGTCAGATAGAGGTACTGCACCCAAACAATTTATTTTTCTTTATTTTTATTTTTTATTTTTGCAATAAATCGCAAGATGTGACAATGTGTCTTTGGCACTGAATGAGTTAAGAGTCAGTAATTCAATTGTGCATTTAGTTCAAAAGAACCGCATTGAACAAGATTTCTTGCAAATCGCTATTTTTATTATAAAAAAAAAATAAAAAAAAATCAAGGAATATCCAACAGGCGGTGTTGGGCGAGTAGTTTTTGTCCCCGCACCTAACACCCCCCCCAATCATGTCAATGGCGCTGCGTTTGGTGCAGTCCGGAGTCTCGCCCAGTTCCTGACTAATCCTATAAAGATTAAAAATGGCGCTGACGCCCGAAAAAGTAGCTTAAAAAAAATCAAGCAAAAAAGGCAACTGTTGAAATAACCGCTAGTTGCAGCCCTACCCATAAATCATTAGCCTGACGAGCCAGAACGGATGCATCGTCCACGCATCGCACAGTCCAGCGATGTGCGACACATGGACGATGCATTGGTTCTGGCTCGCCAGGCTAGTAACTCGATCACTCTGAATGGAAATGTTCAGGGATAGGAAATAGGGTCTTATTAGTTTCTTATGCCTAAATGTCACCAAGAAAAGTCAGGATGAAAAGGTTGTTTTTTAAACGGGAATGTTTTAATGATCATTTCCACATGACAGTTAAAAAGTAGACACGACACCCATGACAACTTGGTTGTTGACCGATTCCCCGGTGAAGAAACCAGATCCAATCTGATTGTGGTCCACCATCAGGCCGTTCTTTGTAACACTTTTTTTTCCCATATAAGAAAATACAGCTTTCATTTTTTTAAACATATTTGGCAAATACAGGAGTGATCCTAAACGATACATTTCCCTCCAAAGTAAAAATGCAATACAAATTTCTGACACATTTTTCCACCCAAACTCCAACCCCCGCCCCACTCCCTTGCATTAAGTAACGTGGATTCCCGATCTCTATAAAGTTAAACGGAAGTAACATTACAATCGTGCCAAGGGACCTAGCATGACTAGCTAGCGTCCTAGCTATTTAAAATAAAACAAAAAAAGTAGTGGCGTAAAAAGAAAACTGGAAACAAAAAAGTTGGCGCTAACTCATTCATGTGATAGATTGATACACGCCTGGTGTGTGGAAGGAGGACCAGGCAGGTGTTAGGATGGGTCTATTTCCTTACTACCGTCACTGCTCTGGGCTAGCACGTCCCTTGTGTACAAGCGAGTGAGCGAGTTCTGCGGACAGTGCCGACGAAATCAAAGTGCCATCCCTTGTTTTCTTCTAAAGAGTCTATTGGACATACTCGTGCAGGTCTGTGCCCCCACTCTGATCACAAAGCATAGTAGCAAGGACGTTTTGTGTGACAAATTCAGCCACTTCTCTCCACTCCGATGCTCTACACCGGCTGCTACACAGCCTCCAGAAGAGGGCGGGACAAGATGGACGCCTTAAATGTTTCATGCTTAAAAAGTGTCTACTGGTAAGCTTCACGTTGTCCCTCCATAGTTTCATACAATGCTTGTTTGTATTGAGGCGTGCCTTAGGTCCCTGTGCCATGCCTCCACAGCCGCGTCGGAGCTGAATTCATTGCGTTTTCTTGCCCGACCAGTTTCAGATCTTGTCTAAATTGCATAGCAGTGTTCACACGGAAAACTGAACTTCTGTTAAGGACACTGGCGAGTCTGTTGAGGTTAAGGACCTTTCATGTCCATTTGACATTTAACCACAGGGGAAAAAATGTATAGCGGAAACGCTAATTTTAATCAGATGCCGAAAGCAGTTGTGCAACATTGTAGGAATCCTAAGACAAGACGTAACGCAAAGCTCATCCAAGATTACAAAGTCAAGGCGCATGTGCACCAACGTTGGTGGTTCATTTCACACTCGTGTGAAGAGGAACTTGGAGACCAGGTGCTCACAAAGGAAGGGAGTAGGGGACAGGGAGCAATTTTGGACACCGCGTACGGCATATGTTCTGGAAACGTTACACATGCACAGTCCTCCCTCACAGTTTGGGTTTGTTGTTGCGCTTCCAGTGGTCGGACTGAAGGCAAGTCGTTTTTTTTACTCTTCATAGACTTGGTAGTCTGTACACTAGGGAACTAACCAGTCGTAGGGACCTAACCAGTCTGTGTATACTAGGGACCTAACCAGTCTGTGTACACTATGGACCTAACCAGTCTGTGTACACTAGGGACCTAACCAGTCTGTGTACACTAGGGACCTAACCAGTCTGTGTACACTAGGGACCTAACCAGTCTGTGTACACTAGGGACCTAACCAGTCTGTGTACACTATGGACCTAACCAGTCTGTGTACACTAGGGACCTAAACAGTCTCTACACTAGGGACCTAACCAGTCGTAGGGACCTAACCAGTCTGTGTACACTAGGGACCTAACCAGTCTCTACACTAGGGACCTAACCAGTCGTAATGACCATTTGGGAGAAGGATGAGGTCATGACATGCGAGTACTTTAGGAAAGTCTGCCTTCAGCAACGGCAGGATTTAGTCTTTACCGAGTAACTTCTAGGGGAAATTTGACGTATTCAAGTGTTGCATGGTTGGGAAGATTTAATTCTGATGGAGATTGTTCTTGTCCCGGGCTCCTGCACAGCACGGAGGTATTATAGACGACCGCCTTGGGGGTCAGACCTCTGGAAATTATTCATTGACCCGTTCCAGTCATCCGACACCATCCTGGAAGAAATACTTCCTTAGGTGTGGGGAGCATCTTTTGGGACTCGACAGTTCCAATTGCGAAATCCACAATCAGAGCCGTCGTTGAGGGGAAGCAAGCTCACGACGATGTGCTACTGTCGGCTAGTGCTCAACAAACTGAGCTACGGCATGCTTCCAATGTAAAGCTATTGCAAAAACTACTAATAGTTTGGGTCGGTTCTTGCCAGAGCTCGCTAGGTTTATCTTGGTATTTGGAACCATCAGCATGAATTAAAAGGAAAAAAAGTCTGCATAAGGAGCCGCAGCGACGAGAAACACAACTCAAGTTGACAAGATGAGAATAAAAATACGACACATCGACGTACAAATGAACAAGGCAGCAGCAGTGAGGCAGAGCGCCGCAGGTTTGGAACCTCAACGTCGCACGGGTGAGCGGGATACGCCTGCCTTAGTTTCCATTGGTCAAGGTGGCGTTTCACAGTAGGGTTAGGGTTAGTTAGTTAGGGTTAGTTAGTTAGGGTTAGTTAGTTAGGGTTAGGGTCAGAACACATACACAAGGTGTTCCAATTCACGCCTTTCAGCGCTTTGAAGTGCTTCGCATACTTCCAAAAACGATGGACAATTCGTCGCACACGCTGCACGCAATTTTTGCCTGTGTGGTGGAAGGGGAGCGAGGGGAGAGAAATGTGCAATGGCGTACAATTGTAAGTTTTAATTATGTATCCTATTTAGTTTATAGCGAACACAGCCCTGTGTCCATTTTCTCTTTCAATTCTGTGTGATTTTTGGCAGCGTGATGTGAAATTGTGCGACTGTTATTTCTGCCATGTTCGCCATAGAGCATTCCATTTGGAAAACAATTTGCACACTAGTCAAGTAATGTGCAATGCACCGAAGTGGAGCGCACTTGAGAAGTACGTGAATTGGAACACACAGAAAGCAAACACGAAAAACAAAAAAAAGCCAAGGTCTTGCAGAGTTTTTTCTCGGACAATACTGAAGTGCTTGCAAAACCAAAAACGCCCAACACGTGCTGCGGTCGTCATGGGTCCACCTAGAGGCCATCTACAATTTGGAGAACGAAAATAACTTAAAATGAAAAAAAAAGTCCCACGTTTGAATTCTCGAGTCTTGAAATAAAAAATAAAAAACCTAAATGAATCGGCACAGTAACGTTCATTGTCATTAACGGGAGAATCTGATTATTTTCTTCAGAGGATTTGAAGGGTTTATCAGATTTTTGCCTTCCCCTTTAAACCAGGTTTTACAATTAATCTACTATTAGCATCTACTAAATTGTCATTTTTGTAAACTGTCCTAGAAATCATACATCATCTTCCTTATATTATCAGATGTTATAGTTAGAGATAATTTATTCAAAAACGGATGCCGTTCAAGAACATTAAAGGGAATGTGAAAAAACCTGGTTGACAACGTATTTTGGTCATGCACGTGCCTTGCATGTAGGGTTGGAAATGTAATCCATTACGGTTCCAAGTTGCTCATTAGAAAATTTAAATCAGTAACATAATCCCATTAGCACATACTTTAAAGTAAGGCATTACATTATTTAGATTACTTTTAAGAAAGTTAGGGAAAGCACCAGTGATCTACCGTAACAGTACGTTCCTTTAATCTACAATTATATTTTGAAATCTTGTCTAAACGGACCAAGGCTACAAATTTTGTATTTTGATTACATGTAATACATTACTTCCCAGCCCTGCCTGCATGGTATCACACCGTATTACCTAAAAAAAAGTGCTAATGATTAATGAACAATAATGAATGTTGACATCCTCATTGCAGATACTACAGCCCTGGGCTACATCTTCACATCTTGGTCGGCCATAGCACAACACATCCAATTCTTTTAAAATGACATGTTAAGAGTTTTTTTTTAAAAATACCACTGCTGAAGAAAATCGCAAAACCCGCGATCAACACCGTTGAGGTATTTTGTTTTTTTAAATGTTAACTTGTTATTTCAAAAGAATTACATTTTGAATTATATGGGTCCAGCGATCGCAAACTAATTCCAATGTTAACAGTAAGTTGCACTTTGCGAATACCAGGTGTCCCAGACCCAAACTTCACCACATACTCCTGCATGGAAAACAACTAACTGTTAACAGACATCCTATTCAATATTGTTGAAACACAACAACTGAGCTGTGCATTTAGGCGATGACAATCCATATTACAAACGTTTTCCTCTAAACATGTTTTTTGCCGTTGCATTACACAAAGGAACAGTTTCCATTTAACCATCACATGCAAATTCATCTCAACTTGCATGTTCTTGTGGTGTACATCTAAAAAAAATAAAGAAAAGAGAAAACCCTAAACATTTCACCAACTTTACGTAGCATTGACCAACATTCATACTGTTGTTTGTAACTTTGTTCGTACAACCGACAAATTGATTATTTGCAATCTGACATTGATGGGAGCGACAGGATTTTTCACAATGGGAGTCGTAGTGATCAAGCCAACATCAAGGACAAAAAGGCTGTGTCCGAAATCACTCATTTATTCTCTAGTGACGTTACCACATGATCACTGGTCACTCGTAATTGCCAAGCAGCAAGATGGCCATGCAGTGGAAGTAGACGAGTATGTTCATTCTTCTTAAAGTGTCGTTTTTTTCATGGCTTAACGCATCTCAATGCTGCCATCACCCAACAATGGTTTGTTACCGGCACCCAGATTTTGGTCACGTTGGTTTGGCAGCAGGATAACTGAAAAAGCTATCCACCCATCTGGATGAAATTTTGTAGAGGCGTTGGAAATGACCAACGGAACAAGTGATTTAAAATTTTGGTGCATTTCTGTAGCATATAACTCACATAATAGTTTGACAACTATTATGAGCTTACAAACTTTGTTCACCTCCAGCAATACGCAGTTTCCTCGACTCTACTGCGTGGTACTAACACAGCTCAGATAAGAGTAGTGGTTAGCCCTAAAGTCTCTCAAGCTGGAGACCCGGGTTCACGTTCCATTTTTTTTACTGTAATTCCGTGCACCACTGGTGACAAGGGATGCAATTTTGGTACATTTCTGTAGGCTATGAGTAACATAATAGCATCTAGATGTTTTGGCATCAGTGACCCCATAGCCCTGGAGCAGGTTTGCACTCTCCGAGTGTTTATGGTTATCAATGCAAGAGATGTTTAGCCTGACACACTATAGAGAACAGTAGAGAGCTAGGAATCTATTCTCTCTAAGCTGCCGTCTGGTGGAGAGATGTTATTTTTTATTAATATTATTTTTATTATATTGCCAATTACCGAGGTGAACATGTGCCGTTACTTCTCTCAGTTGTTGGTGAAATGCTGCAATGCATTATGGGATATATTGCTTGGTTAGTGGGCTTCTGTGTTTCAGTGGGATACTTTGAGGGGTATATTAATTCTCAGTGATTTCGGACACAGTCATAGCGATCAAGCCAACATTGAGTGTCAAGGACAAAGAGTGAATAACAAACCTCCATTCAGAAACAAAAAAAAATCAAAATACACAAAAATTCCTTTTAGGCACAATCAGTTCCACGGGCCTCATGTGGTGGTCAGTAGGAATGTTTCTTTTTTTCAACACAAGAAAAAAAATGAAGGTGCCTGGGTGGGTGTGGTCAAGGATTGAGCGAAAAAAAAAATTGTGCTGCATTTTGCCGAGTGGGTCGGCAGAGACGGCGAATCCAATTCCAGAAAGTAAAAGTCGTCTCACATTTTAGTTCACATGTGCAGCAAACAAGTCACTGTTTAGACGATCAGCCTCACTGAAGAGCTGCACTATTTAGGAGTGTTGCACCGATACCATTTTTTGGTGCCGATACGATACCTGGCTGTGCAGTATTGGCCAATACCGATACCACTGTTTGAAAAAAAGGGTGTTGGTAGCAACTTCTTTCCAAAGATTACTAGTGTTAGTGCGGTAATTTTTACAGGCAGTCCATGATTAATAGTAGTGGAGGAAAATTATATATTATATATTTTATTGTTTGGGCGATATTGGGGTAGTTCAGATGCCAAAAACCCTTACTCCACTTGACCACTTTTTGAGAAAAAGGCCATTTTTTTAATCAGGCAAATTTTATTTAAGCAGATGAGGAGAGATATTTTAAACACTGCGGGTTTTACTTACATTTTTTCACAAAAAAACATTTCATTTACATATTCTGTAACCAATGGTATTGGTCCGATACTGGGCGTAGGTACTCGCCGATACCGCTACCGCAAAAAAGGTGCCGATAGAGAGTATGTCCGATATCGGTGCAACACTACTATTTAGGAACAGCTTGGTGGTAGAGAAAAGAAAACATGGCAGGACGTTGTACCTTCGGGACCTGACAGCAGGAAAAGACAACCAGCCGATACCCAAAGAAGATCTTCATCCTTTTTTTAAACCTAATCACTCTTATTCCCACACTTGACCATGAAATATTGCTCAACACACATTTCCTGGTCAGCATCGTTTGCATAATCTGCTTCTGTCTTTTACCTTCCACTATATGCCTTAAAGGCATGGTGTCGACGGTAAAGATTGGGGAGTATCCCACATCGACGCCATTTTTGAAATTGACAATTGTGCCAAATAGTTTGGGTACTACCAATTTTTACAGGATCAGGACTCGGTATGGAGACTCGGTATCAGGGATCGGGCCTCGGTACCGGAGAGAGGTAATTATTGAACCAGTGATTCAGTACCCTCTCGGCTGAATGTAGCAGTGATGTCACAGATCTACTTAGACGTTCTCACGCAAGCAAAGCCATTTCTGGTACTTCCAATAACGTCGCCATTGACGTGTATGTGTTAATGTCCTGACTGAACAAACCTCTAGGGATGCACCGATACCGATACTGGTATCGAGAATCGGCCCCGATACTCGCTTATGCACTCGTACTCGCCAACAGTTGCCGATACCATGAACCGATACCAGCTCCGTAAAGACAGGGACTCGTTGTTACCCCGAGCGAAGCCTCGTCTCCGGGCTCCGTAAAGACCAGTATTCGCGCCACCCCGAGCGGCATCGAGAGAGGCTTCAGCATTTTTTTGGGCAATTTCTGAAAAGATTAAAAAAATAGAATAAAAAAATTGGCCAACGGTATCGGCGAGTACTCGGTATCGGTGAGTACTGTAATGATTGTACTCGTATCGGTGCATCCCTATAAACCTCGTTTGATCCGTGTCGGATCAGTGTCCGACACTTTACTGAAAAACCCCCAACAGAGGAAAATGAGATGCTCTTCCCGTGAGGTCCAGACATTTAAAAGAACTGAAGAATTCTCCAATGACATCCTCTTATTGTTTGTGGTCATTCCTCCTAAAACGGCATTCATTGTAAACATCACAGGAGAGAGGGGAAGCAGTTCCCCGTTCCACACATACTTTTTGTTTTTGAAGGGAGTCCGGATTGAACGGCAAAGTCCTCTGAATTGTGGAAATCAGGTTGTTGTTGTAGTGAGGAAAGGTGGATGTTCTGGCAGTTCTTTGAACTGAGCAACCACAAAACAAAAAACAAAACAAAAAAAACTGATTGGATTCGACCCAATTTAACAAAACACAAAAAGAAAAACTCAAGAATCCAGGAGGAAAATGTGATAATAAAAAAAAAAACAAATGACCTAAGCTCGACTCGACAGATCCAAAGTTCTGTTGGCCTGCCCCTCCCCCACTCCCAAAGGACAAGTCCATTTTTATTTTTATTTTTTGCAACACAGAAGAAACATCGAACGGAAGCGGGAGGTTGTTCCCTCCAGGAGGGGAAAATAAGATGTTCAGAGGGGCGTTTATTTTTTTTATTATTTACTCCCCGTCTTCCTCTTGTCGTCAGTTCTCCTTCGCAGTTTCTTACATGCATGACGTAGCGGCCGACCGAGCGCAGAGGAATAAGCCCGAAGGACCTCAAATGATGGCGTACACTGCCCATATGCGGCCAAAAAAGCTGCTGATCGTCACCGACAGCGAGTCAGTAAAGAGAGTCGTCTCCTCCATGCCTTACCATGGAACCGAGGTTGTCTAGAGGCTTCATTCTCTGAACTCTGCTGGCCGCGCCCCACACAGTAAACAGTATTCCTCAGTCCGGTCCATGAGAGCTGCACCTTAGTCCCAAAATCCCTACTCTTCGTCTTCCCTCTCTTGACAAACGTAGTCCTCACCTCGGGAGGCGTATTCGGGGAGGTTCGCCCTCCGTCGTTACCACATTCATCAAGCTCCATCTCTCGCTCACCCGTGGTCTCGCCCCAGTGCGTGTGTGGCTCTTTAATCCTCCTTGCTGTGGTCTTGGAGCTGCAGCTTCCAGGCCTCGTTGAGCATCACCAGTCTCTTGTAGTTGAGCACCAAGAGGATGAAGTTGAGAAGGTAGGTGGTGATGCAGATGATGCAGAAGTCGTGCAGGACGAAGTAGAGGATGTAGGCCAGGTAGAGGGACCCGACCACCGAGAGGATGGACGTGGTCATCAGCACCAAGGCTGCCATGGCGCTCACAGTCATACCTGCAGACAGATGGGTTTCATTAGGGATCACAGATACCGAAACTCCCTTATGTACTCATACTCGCCAAACAGTTACCGATACAATGAACCAATTAACCAGCTCCGTAAAGACCGGGACTCGCGCCACGCTGTTACTCCGAGCAGAGCCTTGTCTCCCGGCTCCGTAAAGAGCGGTATTCGCACCGCACCACCCTGAGCGGCGTCGAGAGAGGCTTCAGCGTTTTTTGGGCAATTTCTGAAAAGATTTTTCAAAAAAATTTGGTATCGGTAGTACTCTGTATTGGCGAATACTGTAATGATTGTACTCATACTCTTGAATTGAATTGTCTTTTTTGAACCAGAACACACGTTATCGAATTTGAATATAAATATAACTACAAGCACTCAGAGTCCAAACCTGCGGCAAGGCCATGGGGTCACTGATGGCAAAACAAGAACACGCTATTAGAGTCTACAGAAATGTTAAAGTAGATGCTGTTACTTATAGTCTACAGAAATGTTAAAGTAGATGCTGTTACTTATAGTCTACAGAAATGTTAAAGTAGATGCTATTATGTTACTTATAGTTTACAGAAATGTTAAAGTAGATGTTATTATGTTACTTATAGTCTACAGAAATGTTAAAGTAGATGTTATTATGTTACTTATAGTCTACAGAAATGTTAAAGTAGATGCTATTATGTTACTTATAGTTTACAGAAATGTTAAAGTAGATGTTATTATGTTACTTATAGTCTACAGAAATGTTAAAGTAGACGCTATTATGTTACTTATAGTCTACAGAAATGTTAAAGTAGACGCTATTATGTTACTTATAGTCTACAGAAATGTTAAAGTAGACGCTATTATGTTACCTATAGTCTACAGAAATGTTAAAGTAGATGCTATTGTTACTTATAGGCTACAGAAATGTTGAAGTAGATGCTATTATGTTACT